>RJWT010014961.1:0-20719 GCA_004365215.1 Cuniculus paca
TTTTCGAAATAGGTATTGATGATCTTCTGTATTTCCACAGGGTCTGTAGTGATTTCACCCTTTTCATTCCTTATTGCATGGATTTGAGTTTTCTCTTCCCTTTTTTTAATAAGGTTGGCTAGCAGCTTATCTATTTTATTTATTCTTCCAAAGAACCAGCTCTTTGATTCATTGATTCTTTGTATTGTTTTCTTAGTCTCAATTGCATTAATTTCTGCTCTGATCTTTACAATTTCCTCCCTTCTTTTGGCTTTGGGTTGGGCTTGTTCTTCTTTTTCTAGAAGTTTCAGGTGTAACATCAGATCGTTTATTCGTGTTCGTTCCATTTTCCGCATGTGGGAATTCACCGCAATAAATTTCCCTCTGAAGACTGCTTTCATTGCATCCCACAGATTCTGGTAGATTGTATTTGTATTTTCATTTGCTTGTAGATGTTGTTTAATTTCTTCTTTAATTTCCTCTGTGACCCACTGATTGTTCAGGAGTGTGCTATTTAATTTCCATGTGTTTATGGAGTTTTTGTAATTTCTTTTGTCATTAATTTCCAGTTTGATGGCACTATGATCAGATAGTATGCATGGGACAATTTTGATTCCTTTTCATTTACTTAAGCATGTTCTATGGGCCAATATATGGTCTATTCTAGATAATGTACCATGTGAAGCTGAGAAGAATGTATACTCTGATGTTGTTGGGTGGAAAACTCTGTGGATGTTTGCCAGGTCCATTTGTTCACAGGTTTGATTCAGTTCTGTTATTTCTTTGCTGATTTTCTGTCTAGTTGATCTGTCTCTTTGAGTCAAGGGTGTGTTAAGGTCTCCTGTTATAATTATGTTATTGCTTATTTGATTTTTCATTTGTGTTAATATTTGTTTTATATAGTTGGGTGCTCCCATATTTGGTGCATATGTATTTAAGATTGTTATTTCTTCCTCTTGGAGTTTCCCCCTAACCAGTATGTAGTGACCTTCTTTATCTCTTTTGACCATTATTTGTTTGAAGTTCACATCATCTGTGAACAGAATAGCTACTCCTGCTTTTTTCTGGGTTCCTGTTGCATGGAGTATTGTTTTCCATCCTTTGACTTTCAGTCTATGAATTTCCTTTTGGTTTAGATGGGTTTCTTGTAGTCAGCATATAGTTGGATGTTGTTTCTAGATCCATTCTGCCAGTCTGTTCCTTTTGATTGGTGAATTGAGACCATTTACATTAATGGTTATAACTGATATATACTGGCTTGTTTTAGTCATGTTATTTTTCTTTGGTGGTTTCTTTACCTTTTCCCTCTTTTTAATTGTTTGCCCTGCTTGGTGTTCTTCTTCTGTTGATGTTTTTGATGTTGTAGCTATTTTCATGTCTATCTAGAGTATCTTTCAGTATTCTTTGCAGGGTTGGTTTGGTGGTCATGAAGTTCTTCAGCTGCTCTTTGTCATGGAAGTATCTTTTTCCTCCATCAATTTTGAAGGATAGTTTTGCAGGGTACATGAGTCTGGGTTGGAAGTTGTTTTCCTTTAGGACTTGAAATACTTCACTCCATGCTCTTCTTGACTTCATTGTTTGTGTTGAGAAGTCTGCTGTGATTCTGATGGGCTTTCCTTTATAGGGGATTGGCTTCTTTTCTCTCACAGCTTTTAATATTCTGTTCTTATGTTGAATTTCTGGAATGCTGATAATTATATGTCTGGGTGTTGATTTATTTTGGTTAAGGCTAGTTGGAGTTCTATATGCTTCACTTATCTGTTTGTCAGTTTCCTTTCCCGTGTTTGGGAAATTTTGAGCTATGACTTCTTTAAATAGTGATTTTATATCATTTGTGTTTTCTCCTTCTTTTTCCTTTACACCTATCAGTCTTGTATTGTTTTTCTTTGTGTCATCTTGCAACTGCTGAATTGCTATTTCCTGATTCCTTGTTATTTTTAAAAGATGTTTCCTTTCTTCCTCACTAGCTGCCATCATGTCTTCGAGGCCTGAAATTCTATTTTCACATTCATTGAGGCAGCTTTGCCAGCTTTTGATGGCCTTCTTGATTTCTTGGATATCTCTTTGAATCTGTTTCATGCATTCTAATTCTTTCTTGTATTCTTCATTCAAGGTTTCCATCCTTTTGCAGTGTTCCTCTATTTTTCCAACTATATCTTCTTTAGATGTGCTTAGCATTTCTTTCATTACATTTATCATCTCTTGTTTTACCTGGGAAATCATTTCTAATCTTAGTTCCTTTACAACTTCATGGTGTTGTTTCTTTACTTCAGTTACTATCATTTAAGAAGTTTCAGGTGTGTGGCTCATATTTTCTTCTGTGTCTGTGTCTCTTTGGCTTGTTTTGGAAGGACTGGAGGTGCAAGATTGCATTTTGCTCTTTTGTTTTGTCATTTTCCTGTATTCCACTGTGGGATGTGAATCCAACGTGCACAGTTGAGATGCCAAGGCTAGGTGATACTCACAATGCAAACCTTCAGCTCCAGGCAAGACTACCACTGTGGCTATTCTGTTGCTGGGCAGTGTCTGGGCGGAGCCCAGGCAGGATGCCAGGGAAGCTCCGAACTTCCTGTGCCAATGGTGAAGGGGTGCAGACTCCTACCTGTCTGTTGGCAAGGTCCCAAGCTGCATAGCCAGGTGGAATTCACTGTGTGCACCCCCAACGCAAGCGAGGCTTAGAGAAGCAGCTGCTGGCCCCCTCCGGGTGAATGGGTGGGGCCTAGGCAGGACCCCAGAAATGCCCGAATGGCCCGAGCCAATGGGGGACAGACACAAACCCCCACCAGGCTCCTGGCGAAGTCCCAAGCTGAATGGCTAGGTGGAATTCACTGGCCACACCCCCAACCCAAGCCAGGCCCAGAGCACCTGCTCTGCGTGAACGGGTGGGGTGTGGGTAGGCAGGGCCCCAGTGATGCTCCGAATGTCCGTGGCCGATGGAGGATGGACTCAAACTCCTACTGGTCTCTTGGCAAAGTCCCAAGCCACACAGCCAGGCAGAACTTGCTGGTTGCACACTCAACTGAGGCCGGGCTCAGAGCAGCCTCTCTGGTAGACTTCAGTTTTACAAGTAGCTTTAGGAAACAAAATATGTCAAATAGAGAGCCAAGAAAGTTTCCATATATCTTCCTTTCCCTCACAGTTTCACCTGCTAGTATAGTAACATCTTGAATTAGTACAGTACATTTGTGAACAATTGATGAACCAATACAGATACGTTATAATTAACAAAATTTCACAGGTTATACTAGAGTTCATTCTTTGTGTTTCTCAGTTTTAAGACTTTTGACCAATGTACAGTGTTACATATCCACCCTTATATTACCATACAGAATAGTTTCACATCCCTAAATACCCTGTATTCATCCTTTCCCCCTAAAGCTCTTGGGTATTATTGATCTTTTTATTGTCTCTATACTTCTGTCTTTTTCAGAATGGATGTATAGAGTGTATATACTTTATTGTCTGAAACTGACTTTGTTCACTTAGCAATTTGCATTTAAACTTCCTCTGACTTTTCATGACATAAAAGCCCATTTCTGTTTATTGTGCAAGTATTCTACAGTATAGCTATGTCATAGTTTATCCATTCATCTGTTAAAGCATGTCTTTGTTGTTTCTAATGTTTGGGCATTATGAATAAAGATGCTAAATATTTGTGTTCAGGCTTTGGTGTAGACATAAGTTTTAAGTTTATCTTTGCAAGTAATTGAGGGATTGGTTACTGGATTTTATGGGAAGGTTTTGTTTTGCTTCGTAAGAAACTGTCATACTGGCTTCCACAGTGCTGTACGGGTCTGTATTCCTACCAGCAATGAGTGAGAGTCATTAGCACATGGCTTTGGATTTTAGTTGTTTTAAATAGACTAATTACTTTTCATAATTTTTAAACATAATATTCTATATATACAATAGTTCTTACATGGCTGTCCTCTTGGCTTCAGATGATGCTCAAAGAATAAACAATTGGGAAGAACAAAGCCTAGTTTTTCAAAAATGTTGTTGACACTAGTTTACAGACATATTAGGTGTCCAGAAGCAGAAGTCTTGTTTTCAGTGCATGGAGATTACTGAAACCCATGGTTGCTCTGAGACCTTATAAATACTAGAACGTCTATCCTGACTGCTACCATGCAATCTCCTTAGTGACCTCAGGAAATGGCAGGGAGCTTACATTTGAGGTTTGTCAGTTATTGTGTTTTAATCACTTTCCTCCTCACAGGGATAAAATACCTGGAAACCACAGCTTAAAGAAAAGGATTATTTTGACTCACAGTTACAGGCCATGGTCAGCCACTGCCAGGGAAGGATGGCATGGGAGAGGGCAGAGTGGAGGAAAAGCTGCTTACTTCATGGAGTCCAGGAAACAAAGAAAGGGAGGAGTAGGGGGGGGAGATGAACCCTCCCAAGCCATGCCCACAGCAATCACCTTTTCTGAGCAAGTCCCATCTTCTAACATCATCTTCAGCTATAAATTCATCAGTGGGAGAATCCACCAATGAATATCCAATCACCTCCCTTAAGACCCACCTGTAGTTGCCAGAGGCTTTGTTGGGACATCCAGATACAGAAAACAAAAACACCCTGCCCCTGGTCCTGAAGAGATTCATGCATATCTCTTTCCACAAAAGGCATTTAGTTCATCTCCAAGAGTTGCCAACATCCTAACAGTTCCAGCATTGCTGAAAAGTTCACATCCACAGTCTCCTCTGAGATGTAAAGCAAACTCTTAGCTGTGAGTCCTGTAAAAATCAAAAAGAAAGTCAAACACTGCCAGTGTGTAATGACGCATGGTAAATAGTTCCATTCCCAAATGGAGGAACACAATGATGGAAAGGGATTAGATGAAAGTAAGACTGAAACCTACAGGGCAGACAAAATCCTGTACCTCTATGTCTCTTGTTGGTGAGACAAAATCTTGGACATCTAAAGTTAAAGGAACAGCTCACAGTTTGCATAGGTTTTAGTCCATAGTCAATTGACTCTATGGTAGAGGGGCATTGTAGAGGAAAAACAGGTCATAGCAGGCAGAAGGCAGCATGTAACAAGCAGTCATCTTGCTTTTCCCCTTTATCCCAAACAGGCTATCAGCCTTTTGGGTGGTGCCACCCAGAACTATGCTAATTCCAACCAGTGGATGATTTAGTATCATACACCTTTAATTCCAGTATCATATACCCTAACTTCAGCCATTTCCAAAAAGTCCTACCATAGAACCATGGCTTTCGTGCATACAAGCCATAACACTAGATATAAGCTGTAACACTCTGTGACCAGCAGCTGGGACAAACTGTGATAAAGTGTGAACTATAAAAGGGCTGGGTGCTCCTGCCCCCTGTGGGATTGGTTGTAGCTCTCACGGCTTCTCTCTTGGGCTGGCTATGCTCACTGGTCTTGGCTTTCCACAGACAGTCCAGTCCTGGCATTTTGGGATCTCCACTGCACTTTTGGCTTTGCTGTCGGAGATTAACATGCTGTCCTCTCAGGGCCACATTGTTTGGTCTCCCAGGCCTTCTTCTGAAATCTGGGTGGAAGCCTCCATGGACCTGTAACACCTGTATTCTACATGCCTATGAAATCAGCACCATGTGGATTATGCCAAGGTCTGCTCCCAGTTTAAACAGTAGCTATGCCTTTTTTAATGGCTGCAGAGGCCTCTGAGTGCCTGCATGGTTGAATGCAGTGAATGAATCCTGGAATGAATGCAATTCACTTAATGACCTTTCTCCAGCACAGTGTCTGGGGCTCTCTTTTCAAGCAAAAACTTTACAGTCTTGCACTTTTCAGTCTCCAAAGGAAGGGGTCTGCTGATTCCTGACAGGCCCTCAGTCATTTTTTCCAATTGTCTTGATCCAAAGTACTTAGCTTCTTTTTAATGCTAGTCTTTTCAGCAACCAAACTCTTCTCTGCTCTATCTTTGCAGGTCTTTTCTTTCTGGTAAAACTGAAAACCTTCAAAATGGGCTTTTGCTCTTGATTTCTGTATTAACCTGTGTAAAAGTCCCCAAAGGTATCCATGCCACAGCTCCAACATTAGATTGCCTTGAAATTTCCCCTGCCAGATTAGTCTACTGCCCTTAATATCAGTCTTCCACAAAGTCTCAGGACATGAGCAAAATGCAGACAAATTTTCTGCAGGATATAACATGTTTGGCCTGGAATCCAACTGCCAATGAAGTCATTGTTCCCAGCTGAAAATTCTAAATATGGCCTTTCCTGTCTACATGTCTATGAGATGCTGACCAGAATACCCCATTAAGAACAGATCACAGCACTCTACTACTGCTTCTCCAGTCAGAATCTCTAAACCTTTTCACACTTCCTGAGAACCATTTCCAAAGCTTTCTGAACTCCATGGTGGGGTACAGTCTCAGCAATCACTTTTCTGGTACCAAAATCTGCCTTAGTTACTCCTCTTGTTGCTGGAACAAAATATCCTACATACTCAACTGAAAGAAGGAGAGGTTTATTTTGGTTCATGATTTAGAAGCTTTATTCCTTGCTTAGTTGGCTTGCTCTCAGAAGAGGTGGCATGTGAGAGAGGGTATGGCAAGGGGGAGCAGCTCACATCATGGTGAGCAGAAAGCAGAAAGTGAAGGGAGAAGCTGGGAGAGAGATACACCCTTGCAGGTCATTCCCCTAGTGACCCACCTCTTCTGATCAGTCTCCACCTTCTAACATATTCAGTTGTTAATTATCAGTGGACTAATCCATTGATGAGATCCTAATCACCTCCCACACACCCTGCCTATGAGCCCATGAGACTTTGGGGGAACATCCAGATACAAACTTTAGCTGTACACCAGAAGTTTTTTATGGTCTTTATCTTATCAAGAGGTACAGGTGTTTGTAAATCTAATAGACATAATGATTGAATGGATTGACTTTTTTTTTTTGTTTTTGGTGCTGGGGATTGAACTCACGACCTTGTGCTTGGTGGGCAGGCGCTTATGTTGCTGAGCTATATCCCTGGCTTGAATGGATTGTTAAAACCAAGCAAAATAGAAACCATCCTTAAGAATCCCCTTAGAAGACAAAACCAGTTAGGCTATGCAAGCACAACTGAATTGAGGTTGTTTCTTGTAAATGTCTCTGATAATAAGTGAAACTTAAATTGTCTTCCAAAAACACACAAGAGGATCATTTTAAACTAATTCTTTGTCGTGTGAAAACCTCAATGAAAACTCTCAGTCACTGTAAAAAGATAAATCCTTCTCTCAGGTTGGGGTTGTAGCTCAGTGGTAGAACGCTTGTCAAGTTTGACAGGGTGATAAGTTTGATCCCCAGTGGAGGAACCAACAAATAAACAAACAAAAAATTCTTTCTTGTTTTATCAACCAGTCTGCCATGCCTCACCTCTGCTCTTTTTTCTATAATTTTCAGCTGGAGGTCTCAGAGTTTTCAAACTGATCTTTGTGTGCATAGGAAGCTTTAAACTTTTATTTGATCTTGTTTTATTTTTGATGGGATGATTGAAGAAATGAATAGAATAACCTGCTGTTTAGTGTCTGAGCACCTTGGAAAGTAGGTTAAATGGCTGAGAAACTGGGCCAACATTATCCTATTGATACTCAGCACCACTCTCACCCTTCTAAGCTCTCCCTTTTATAAGACATTTCTCAAATTCTATTGCCAATGTCGCTCAAGCTAAATTCTGCAATGAGGGATACAGCTGTCAAGTTTGGAAGGATGAAGAGAAGGAGAAACCAATAACATCAGCAGCAGCCACAGGTAACCTTGTGAGGCCCAGTAAATGGCAGACGGGGTGTTCTGTGGCTAGCTGCTGGGTACCAGGGCCCAGAGATCTATCCACAGTACTGGACACAGAGATCACTACTGATGGTTCCTTGTCATTCCTGTCCTTCTTAAGGTTTTGAGTTCTAGCAGTGATTCCTAAATTTCTGTTTTCCCAGCCCTATGTATTATTATGAAAACCTCTAGGCTTGGTGAATTTTTTCTTATGTGAAATATCTAAATATTTGACTGAATTTAAAACTTTTTTTTAATAGCTTGAAACAAGTATGAAATGAAAATTTGGAAATATATGTTATTAAGTTTGTTTTCATACATCCTGCATCCATTTGTCTATAAATGTGTTTAAACAGTTTGTGAATTGAAGGATACTGACACGAAACCACTCCAGTCTATCCTTCTGTGATGTACTATGACAAGAGGAATCACATTTGTAAACTACTAAGAAACTGTTGTTCCCATTAAACTAGGTTCATAAGCACCCATCTAGAATGGCTGACTCTCCTTGAAAAGGGGTGTAATAGAGCAAAAGGATGCGCTTTTCAGGAAACTGAGGTAGAGACTGCCAGTGGTGATACCTAAAGGAAGCGAAAATCATTTTTCTCCCCAAACATGAAATTTAGTGAAGAGAAAACCAGGGCTCATGCAAAAGTTCTTCAGGGTGCTTGATGTTTTTGTTTGCTTACTTTCCTGCTCTGCTGCCCTGAGCTTGTGGGATTTTCCTCATCCTGGTTAATTCACGAATGCTCACAGTAAGGAGTAAAAGCAAAGAACCTACGAGGAAAGTAAAAAGCAATGAAATCCAGAATTTCAGGTATATGATTTCCTACAAGTCGTTGGATCAATCTGTGTTCTGCATCACTCTTGGTATTTTTGGTTGGCACATTAGGACCCTGAACAAAACTGTGATGCTGTCAGTAAAGAATATGAAGAGTGGAGAAAGGAAACCTGTGGTGATCTACAGCCAAAATCAAAGGAGTGAATCAAAACAAATGTAGGTGATATGTTCAGAAAAATATTTTCAAAGTTGTAATTGAATGACCATGGTATGGGAGAAACTATTGAGTAAATCAGTTATTTAAATTTCAAACTATGGGCTTCAAGATTAAGTATAGTTGTGAGACCCCAAATGCCAGCTACTAAACTGGATGGAAGGTTATTTCTTCTTGTTGCATTTGGGTTCCGATCACAAAGTCACTCATGGTCCCATATGCTACAAAGGTGCAGTGGAGACCCTAGGAATTTGGAGAAGCTGAGAGCGTGGACTGTCTGAGGAAAACTGCAAGGCAGGAGCAGAGTGGGCATGAGAGAGAAGCTATGGACGCTACAACCACCAGAAGAGCCATAGAGGC
Source organism: Cuniculus paca (assembly GCA_004365215.1). Taxonomy (NCBI): domain Eukaryota; kingdom Metazoa; phylum Chordata; class Mammalia; order Rodentia; family Cuniculidae; genus Cuniculus; species Cuniculus paca. The sequence goes on from RJWT010014961.1 coordinate 9,080, forward strand.
ACAGCTACACAAGCCCTTTGGAGCTCACATCTTGCCACAGATTGCCTCAGACGCTGCACATGGAGCTACAGGACTTAATGATTGCACTGTTGGGTTTTGAACTTGCTTTGGTTCCATTTCTTTGCATCCCCATTTGTAACTTTTGGAATGGAAATACCTATCTTTTACTGAATATTGGAAGTGTTTGCCTTTCTTTTCATTTGTACAGGGGCTCACAGCTAAGAGTTTGCCTTAAATCTCAGAGGAGATGTGGGACTTGGACTATTCAGCAATGCTGAAATTTTTAGGATTTTGCCAACTCTTAGAGATGGACTAAATGCCTTTTGTGTAAAGGAATGTACATGAGTCTTTGGGAGACCAAGGACAGAATGTTACAGTTTGTGGCTAGATGTCCCCCCAAAGCCTCATGTATATTTAGGTGGGGCTGTTTCAGAGGTAGTTGAATCTAGAGTGCGTTTTGTAGCGCAATGCTAGAATTAAGGGTATGAGCCTCTCTCTCTCTCTCTCTCTCTCTCTCTCTCTCTCTCTCTCTCTCATTGCTTTTGTTGTCTTCAGCCACCATGAATTGCTCTACCCTGTGAAGCCACCCTGTCTTGGAAGCAGCCTACTGGGGACTGAAACCTCTACAAACTGTGAGCTAAATACACCTTTTCCCCTTTAACTTTAGGCTCCAGGTATTTTGTCTCAGCAAACAAGAAAAGTAACTAAGACAGGGTTTGATTTCCTGGATGAGCGGTTTCTTCTCAGGAACCTCTAGGATGGTTCTCATACTGTTTCTGCTTATATTTTACAGGCACATGAGCATGTGCAGCTGCTAGAGAGGTTAGGAGATATAGAATTTCAGTAATAGTCACAGCTATTATAGATAAATTTGTTTCCTGTCAGCAAATAAGGATAGGAAGATTTTTCTTAAGTTAGTATTTCAATAATCAGTATTTGTAGGATTATCTTCAAATATACAGAATACCATGTGAACTTGACCATATAATTCATCACTCTAAGAAATCTGTTTTCTTTTCCATATGTTGACATTGAAAATTGAAAATGATGTTGCAAAAAGTGTAAGTATTTAAATTTTAAAAATAATATTTGAAGTTTGGTGTGGTGGTATAAGCAAGCCTGTATTCCCAGTACTCTGGGAGGCTGAGGCAGGATGATCACAAGTTCAAGTCTAGCTTTGGCAATTTAGTGAGACCCTACCTCAAAATAGAAAATGAAAAGGGCTGGAGATGGAGCTCAGTATGAAGGCTCTGGGTTCAGGTCCCATGCTGAAAAAAATTTGTGTAAAACAATCATCTTTATTAAAATTCTTTGAGCTATGATGTCAAACTGAGAATGGTTAAAAATATTGCTATATTTCAGATGGCTTGAAACCAAAAAAGTTCAATTCATGGAATTATTAAGCCAGAAAGAGTACCTGTGCCTACAGGATACAGAAGGTAGGATAAAACTCTCAAAAATTTTTTATTTTTTTATTTTAAAAGAATAAAACAATACAAAACAAAACAGAACAAAGCAGATCAGAACAGAACAATGCAAGCAACATAGGACTTCACAAGATAACAGGAAGTCAACAGTGGCTACCATAATGTCTCTTGTTTTCTTCAAAATAGTTGTCCATACCTTCACACACAATACAATCAAACAAAACAAAATAGTATAAACCAATCAAAACAAAAGAATGAAAGCATTATGGGACTACAAAACTAGACAATGGGAAATCAGTAATAGCTTCCATAATGTCCCTTGTTCTCTTCAAAACAGCTGTCCACACCCTCATACCCAATGAAATCAAATAATAGAAAATAGACTAAAACCAATCAAAACAAAAGAATGAAAGCATTACAGGACTTCAAAACCAGATAACAGGAAATAAACAACGGTTACTATAACATCTCTTTCTTCAAAGTAGCCATTCATACCATTACATATAATAAAACCAAACCAAACAAAACAGAATAAAACTGATTAAACAAAAGAATGAAAACATTATAGGACTACAAAACATGATAATAGGAAAGCAGCCATGATTATAATACATCTCATTATGTTTGAAATAGCTGCCCATACCATCTGACACAGTAAAATCTAACAAAACAAGACAGAACAGAAGCAAACCTAACAAACTGTGAAAACAGTACAAGAGTTCAAGACAAGACAATAAGAAATTAACATTGGTTACCAGCTTGTCCTCCTAGGTGTTTCCTCCCTATCACTTTCATAATATATATTGTGTTTTTCAATCCCACTAACTCCTTTTGTTTTTTATGCTAGTGTTCACCTGTGTGAGTTCAAACTGTTTCATCCAGGAACATGATCTCCAGTTGCATCCTTTTACCTACAAGAACCTCGAGATTATCCTACTTTATAGCTGGGTAGCTTTACATTGTATAAAAACACTGTATCTTTCTTATCTATTCTGTGGTTGATGGGTCTCCTGTCACATAGAATAATTGCTTTCTCCCCTTTGATTTTCAGTCTACAAATTTCCTTTTGAGTTAAATGTTTTTCTTGTATACAGTATATTAAGGGATCTTGTTTCCTGATCCACTCTCCTTGTGTTTCCTTTTATTGTTGAATTGAGGCCATCTACATTAATGGTTACAACCAGCATCCACTGGTTTGTCTCTGCCATGCTATCCTCCTATTGTTGGCCCTTCACTTTTCCCCTTTATTCAATTGCCTGTCCTGTTTGGTGATTCCCCTCTGCTGCTGTTCCTGGGACCATGATCATCTTTATCTCTCTCTAGAATATCCTTCCGCACCCTCTGTAGGGTTGGTTTGGTGGTCATGATTTCCTTCAGCTGTTCTTTATCATGGAAGTACCTTATTTTTCCATCAATTTTGAAAGTTAGTTTTGCAGGGTACACCAATCTGGGTTGGAAGTTTTCTTTCAGGATTTGAAACACTTCACTCCAAACTTCTTGACTTGATGCTTCTGTTGACAAGTCTGCCATGATTCTGATTTGTTTTCCTTTATAGGTGATCTGTTTCTTTTCTCTAACTGCTGTTAATATTCTGTTCTTGTGCTGAATTTCTGGGATCTTGATTATTATATGTCTAGGTGTAGATTTATTTTGGTTATGGCTAGTTGGAGTTCTATATGCCTGATTTCTCTGGATATCAGATCCTTTTCCCATGTTTGGGAAGTTTTCTGCTATTACTTCTGAAAATAGCGTTTTTATTTCATTTGTGTTGACCCCTGCTTCATTGATAACTATCACTCTTAAATTATTTCTCTGTGCATTGCCTTGCAGCCATTGAATTATTTCCTAGTTCCTTGTTATCTTTAAAAGAGCTTTCCTTTCATGATCATTAACTGCAATCCTGTCTTCAAGTCTGAAAGTCTATCTTCTGTCTCTCTCAAGCAGTTTTGCTAGCTTTCGATTGAACTTTAATTTCCTGGATATCTTTTTGAATCTGTTTCATGCATTGTAATTCCATTCTATATTGTTCATTCAAGGTTTCCATCATTTTCTTATGCTCCTCTTTTTTATCTGTCTTCTTTAGATATGCTAAGCAATGCTTTCATTATGTTTTTCATTTCTTCTTTTACTTGAGACAGTATTTCTAGTTTGATTACTTTTACAGTCTCATAAAGTTGTTTCTTTACTGCAGTTGCTATCCTCTCAGAGATTTCAGTTGTATGACTTCCATTTTCTTCCATGACTGTATCTCCCAGACTTGTTCTGTGTGGGCTGGAGGTCTGAGTTTGCCTTTTGCTCCTTCCTCTTGTCATTCTCCTGGGTTCCTCCCAACAAGCTGGTTGTGGGGTCCCAGGTACTTCCCACATTGGCTGTCCCTCTGAGGTGTAGAGGAATGGGACAGGCACCTGGGTTCCTCTGACCCCCAGTTTGCAGAGAGGTAGCAGGGTGTGGGGTGGGCTTCCCCAGATCTGTGCAGCTACACTGGGGCTTCCCCAATGGCCAGGGGTGTGTGGTGGAGGGGCTGCTTCCCTCAGCCTGTCGTCTACACTGGGACTCCCACGATAGTGGCAGGCACACAGGGGTGTGTTTGTCTGATTCTCCCAGTGGGTACTGTCTGCCCGAAGGAAGCAAGGGCCTCCACTGGTGGCCTGCAGGTGCACGGGGCTTACTTGGCTGCGTGTCCCTGCTCCCGCTGGCTGCCCACAGGAAGTGCCTTCCCACAGCCTCAAAAATTTATTCTAACCTGTCTTTTAATAGTGTTACTAAGGTGAGATTGAGAAAAAGGCATGTTAATTTAAGCTGAAAAATTAAGTTCAAATAAATATATATATGAATCATAAGTCTTTTTCTTCAAAGAAAAAAATTGTTGCAATATTTTTTACAAAAACCCAAAGTAAAACTGTTACTAGGCAATGTCACTAGGATTGTAAAGTTGAAAAACAGAATAATTATCTAAAGAATTCAAGCAAAATCCTTGATATTATCAGAAATATTTCAATAATTGAGGTGAAAGTGGAGTTTCTGCTTGGATTGTTCAGATAATTGTCTTAATTCTAAACATCACTTGCTAGTGAAGACCTTTCTAGAGGATGTGTGTTTGGAATATTAAATGTTGAAAAATAGACAATAGACTCCTACATTAAAGAGTGGTGATAGTGGTCAGGAAGAGAGAGAGAGAGAGAGAGAGAGAGAGAGAGAGAGAGAGAGAGAGAGCGAGCTGTCAGAATAAGAGTAAATTTTCTTTCTACTGTCCATAACTAACATCCATATTTTAACCAAAAGACAGAATCAATTTTTGGTAAAAAAGGGAAATAAATATAAATGGGGTTTGACTGAACCCATTAGTCCTTTTTTTAAAAATTAAGTTTATTAGTACAATTTAGATATACAAAATACTCATGTTCTTTATAGGGAATTTGCACCTGTACATGATATATCTCGGTTCCTCTTTATTCCCATTCCCCTCCCCTCCCTTCAACCTCTCTTACCCTCCTTATTTGCAAGGCCTTGTTCCCATTTTATCCTTTTCTCATTTTTATCTTTTCTTCCTCTCCCTCCTTAGTTCCTCTTCCAATCTGAACAATTTCTTATTTCACAATATCTATTATACATTTTGGTTCTTGTTTACAGTTTCAGTTTCTCACACCAGAGAGACAATGCGGTATTTACACGTGTGTCCAATTTATTTCACTTAAGAGTATGGTCTCAAGGTCCATCCATTTAGCTAGAAATGTCTCCAGTTACCCTTCTTTACGGCAGAGTAGTGCTCCATGGTTTAAAAAAAAACACATCTTCTTTATCCATTGCTCCTCTGATGGGCATTCGGACTGTTACCAAGATTTAGCTATTACAAACTGTGCCATTATAAACATGAGTGTGCATATATCACTGTGGTATGATGCCTTTTTGGGGGGAAGTATTCCCTTTAAAAGTTGTTCCTCTAACTTCAAAAAAGAAAGACCAACTTTGAAAGTCAGTGCTTTCAAATCAAACACTAATGTATTAATAATCAGGAAACTCGACTTACAGATTGAAGTGCACTTTTTGTTGCTCTTCATTTTGCTGGGCTTTGCCTTTTAATTCTTGAACACAAAAGAGGAGGATCACAGCCCAGGTCCCACCCTGTGCCTCTTTTTCTTTGAGAACTGAATCCCTGGGCACGCATAGCCTCAGATTCCTTTGCCGGCTTCCCTGGAGCTGTGTGTTCCCTGTCACTGTTTTCTAGTCCTTCACTGGGCTCCAGGACAGGATGCTGCCTTCTCAGCTGGACGTGTGAGATGCCTGAATGCCCCGCGGCCACCTTTGGCCCTGGCGCATCTTTAAGGAGGCCGTGTACCCCTGGGATTTGAGAAGATGAGGGCAGCGGGAGCCGGAGCCCTTGATGCGTGTACGGCTGCTGCCCCTTCCTGGGCGCTATCCCTGCACCTCTACCGCAAACACAGAAATGACCTCGGCTTGTTTAAGGCTTGTTGGCAGGCGAGCATACAGGGTTTCTTCAATTATATTCAACTTATATCAATCTCTATATATTTAGTTATTTACTGAAAACATTTTGGAGTTTTGGGCTTCAATTTCTAGCCATGTGCAATACACACACACACACACACACTCTGATTTGTTGTACAAAAACTAAGAGGTTGTGACACTGTAGCAGAAATACTTTTCTGTGCATTTTCAAAAGATAAGAATTTGGCAGTGGGAACTGTGGGAAGATACAAAATTTGAGCATCATTTAAGAATTTTTGAATGCCCATACCTATACTAAAAAAAAAAAATCCCACAAAAACAGAAGATAGTGAATAGGGGAGGAAAATGTACACATTGAATCCAGTAATGGATCATTAATAGCTATGTTTTCTTTATCTTCTGAAGATTTATCTAAGGTAAGTGCAATATTAATAGCAAGAGAGAGAAAAAAAGATCAATGTGTACAGTAGTTTCTGTCCTCTTCCTGAGCTGCTCCAATTCTTCCAATCTTTCAAGATCCTGCTCTTCTTGCAAACCCCCACTAATCCTTCAGTAAGAATTAACCTCTGCTCTTTACACATTTATCAAAACCAGGATTAGGGGATAGCATGAGAGGCACTTGACTTAGGTACACGATTTGTAGGGATAATCAAGACATTTTAGTGGTATATTTTTATTGGTACACTATGGCATGCAAGCCAATCTCCTGTATTGGTAAATAATTTTAAATTATATTTTGCTCTTCTCTCTATGACAGCACTGAAATCTTGTGTTCATAAATAATTTTTATGTAATGCTCTGCTTTCATATCTATTATAGCACTGAAATATTTCTTTTTATAAACATCCTCCCTTGGGCAAGTGTGCTACTCATTTTTCTGTTCTTCACATGCCCACTACTCTGTTTATAAGCATGTAAATGTCTTTAAACATATTGAATTGAACCAACTAAAGGATTTTTGCAAAAATCCACTGTACCAGCAACTGTGAGATTAAGTTTCATTGTCAAGTTCAACTGTAGCAAAGGAATAACAGAGAATGAAGAATCCTTTAAAGTACCGATAATTTAGTACTATGGGAAAAATCACCTGATTTCTCCTTGACTAAAACCCTACCCAACGCTTTAGGACATAGGAACTTAATACCAGCACTTTGTCCTATACCTATAAAGTGCTTTCTTTTAATCCTCACCTTAATCCTGCAAGGCAGGTATTACTGCCCTTATTTACAGTGCAGAGTGAGGAGTGACTTGCCCCAGGAGTTACAGGTCAAAAGAGGCAGAGCAGGGTCTTGAATCCTGATTCTCTTGCCCCATCCAGGGGTCCTTGATTTACTCCAAACATGTGGGCTCCGAGTCAACTGGGAATCCACAATTTATGTAGCAAGACCCATGGCACATGTCATGTTTATAAAACAATGTAGGCAGTACCTCAGCTGCAGTATTTTACCAAACATCTTCATGGTGATTAAAATTAAAATCTTCTCTTACTCTTATAAAGTCGGTCAACTCTGGGCATTCAATCAGACATTTTATATTTTTTTGGAAGGTAGCAGAAACCTACACATTGCAGAAATTACGTGTTGAGTTTTAGTTTACTAAACTTTACTACCAATGCATGTGTAATACATTGCAAAGTACGTGAACCATGTCTTTCCTCCTTTATGAAATGTTTGGAAAGGTCTTTGAACTTTTCAGCCGACAAGTGTAGTTTCAGTGTGAAATATAATTATAGTACCCAAGAGTTGACTAAGTTTAATACATTTCTTTTTCGAACTTTGGGGGAAAAAGCTATATTTTAAAATTTTGTATGATGCATAAATGAGAGCCTGTATCTGCTTCACTTGTAATGGCCATCAGCTTGTCATAAACACATAACCAAAACCCCAAATGTCAATTATTTGCCGATCTAACTGATTCATTATGAAAATTGTGGCTTCATCGATTGCTGCCCCAAGGATTTTTTTTTTTTAAACAAAACTTAATTCTTTTCCCCTTAAGCTGATAGCAGAGGCCCAAACAATTCCCTCTCAGGGTCAGCCAATCCTCAAAGGCAGTCCCAGCCATCCCTGGGAAGCCCCGCCGCGCACCACCGCCCCGCGCCTCCGCGGAGGCCCCGACAGCTCGCAGGGCGCGCGCACCCCTGCCGCTCGCGGCGCCCACCTGGGCGGCCCCGCAGGATCCGGGTTCTCAGCGCGACCCTCATGGCCGCCGGTGGGGCCTGGCCACGCCCCCTCCCCCCGTCGCCCGCGCCGCACCGGTTCTCGCGAGATCGGGCTGGGAGCGCTCGGGGCCTTTTCAAACCGGGATCCGTTACCGCTCCCGGCCGCCGCCGCCATTGTCGCGCGCGGAGCCCTGGGCGAGCGCGGTGGCGCGATGGCGGACGCCGACAAGCCCGCGGTGGCCGGTGACGACAGCCCGCTCCCGCAGCCCGCCGAGCCGCGCGGCCCGGAGCCCGAGAAGCAGCCGCCGCGGAGCAGCTCCAACGGCGTGACAATGTATGGTGTCTCCTCGGGGGCCGGGCCGGGCCGGGCCGGGTGGGACGGGGCAGGTGCCGGCCGGCGGGCGACCCCGCGGGCGGACGGAGGGACGGACGGGCGGGCGGGCCGGGCCCCCTCGGCGCGCCTCCTCCGGGCGGCGGGGAGCGGTCCCCAGGCCGCGGCCGGGCGTCGCTAAGGGGTATCCAGGGGTGACGTCATCGCCCGCCCCGCCCCGCCCCGCCGCGCTCCCCGGGGTGCTGCCCGCGCTGCTCCCTGGGGTGCCTTTTAATTTCCGAAGTAGTCCCTGCCGAGGGGAGGTGCGATCCCGCCCCCTAGGCCGCGCCATTGTGTTTCCCTGGAGTCCACTACAGGTGCACACTTTGAACGGGGAAGCGCTTTCCCCACCCCCTTGGGGATGTTTGTCAACTGTGCAGGCTGTAAAACCAAACCAAACCAAACCCAACTCAGTGCTTGGTGGCCTGCATCTTGGTAAAATCGTAAAATAAGATTTAAAAAAATATTTGTTTTTGGGGGCTCGGGATGAACCCAGGGCCTCATTCATGCTAGGCAGGTGTTAGATCACAAAGCTACAGCTACAGCCCTTTAAAGTACTTTTTTTTTTTTTTAAAGTAAAGAAAACTTGCTTCTCTACCATTACATCTGTCACGAGTGCCTATAAAAATGTTAGTTGACTCAAATCCCTAGCAGTTTGATTTGTAAGGAAACGTTCTGGGGACATGTTATGCTCACCACTTGTCGTGTGGGTCGGTAGGATGTCAAGCATGTGTCGTTCATATGCTGAACTTTTTAAATCTGAAGTTGGGTTGAAATTATTTACTGGGAACAACCTCTTTCTTCCTTCATTTCTGACTCAGTAGATTGCAGGAAACACATGCATATAATGGAAACACATGCTTATAGCTGGAAAGGTAAATGTCTGATTTTCCTTTTGTGGGGAAACGTTTGAATGTGTCTGGTACCACCTGGACCAGTCTGTGTGAGGGTTGATTTTAGAATAACACTCCCCACTTTGTTGGGACAGTCTTGTCTTTACATGGATTTCAGTAGGTAGCATCTTCTAGGCCACAGTGTGCTGAAAACTCTCAAAGGAATCTGGGCAAAATCTGGCAGGTATAAGAGAAGCCAGCGGAATTTGTTCCCACATGGAAAGTGCGGGAAAGCCTCTCACTAATTGCGATATCAGTAGGTGAAGCACTCTACCATGCCTGCCAAAAATGTGGGCCTTTAGAGTTTTGGCATTAAAATAGGAAAAATAGTGGAATAATACACTTAAAAATAGTCAGCCCTCCATATCTTTCTGCATTCATGAATTTTGCATCCATACATTGAACCGACTGTGAATTGAAAATATTCTCCCTCTGCCCCCAAAATTATGTCTATACTAAACATGTACAGAATTTTTCTTGTCATTATTCCCTGAGCAATATAGTGTAATACCTATTTCCATAGCATTTACATTGTTATTAGATATTACAAGTCCTCTAGAGATGATTTTATGTGTCATTTTATGTAAGAGTGTCTGTTTTTGATCTGAGGGAGTATGGTGGGGCCTGTGGATAATGAGGGAAGACTGGATGGCCTATTAATTCCTATCTAAACGTGGGTTTGTCACCCCTTTGCTTCTGAAAAAAAAAAAAAAGTCTAGTATTGAATTCCTGAGAGAAGCTGTACGACACTTGGGTAAGATTAGTACACTGTAGGCACGGGTGAAGCTGCTGCCTGAACTGTCATCAAATCTGAGTCTCTGCCCTCCCTCTGAAAGTCTCATCACAGGACAGGAAAAGAGTGAGGACAGAGGTGGGAAAAGGAACCTTTTCTAATTTAGGAAGAGAAAAATACATAAGGTAAATAAGAAATATTAGTAGTAAGTTCTTTCCATATTGCTTACAATTAATCTCTCTCCCTTCCTCTTTTCCCAGAAGTTGAGAGAGGCCAAATCACTCCAAGGGATTTCTTGTACTGTGTGCTGTCCCATAAGCACATCTGATGTCCAGCATGGGTCCCAGTGAACTAGAGACCCAAACCTTGTCTGACCCTGTGAACAGTAGGAGTGGTTTAGCAACACTGACCCATAAGCCTCGGTTTGCTTAGCGTATGTGTTTGATGATAAAAATTCATTTTGTTGACCATAAAAATGAGCGGATGTTGTCATATAATACAGACTGCCTTCACATGAAGAGAGTGCTACTTGTCCTCAGGATTGACACTTTTGCTAAGGTTATTCATAGTCACTGAGGGTGGAGACAGCTACCCTGTAAATCTTACTCATTTTTATTCCTTAAGGTGTCACATTTGAAAAGGATCAGTAAATATTTGTTGAAGAAATGCAGAAACTCACATTTAGTTGCCATATTCACATTCTTAGACAAGAAATTAAAGATAGGTTTCCTTAGATGTATTCTTTTCCATTATGCCAAATAGTGTAGTAGCCTTTCTTCAAGTGAATTGGAAGGAAAGAGCGGTAACTCTTCATTACTCATTTATGACTAAATACAAGCTCAGCATGTATGGAGATGGAGACATATTAACATACTTATATAAAATATTAAGCATTAGGGTAAGGTGAAAATTTTACTACTAGAGTTGCAATTTTAATTTTACTACTTGCAAAAACGAACTAGGATTAACTTTTCCCCCAGTTTTATTGAGATATAATAAAAATATATTTAAGATGTACAGTGTGATGTTTTGATGTACAGTGAATACACAGTGAAATGCTTACCACAGTCAAACCAATTGGCATGCCTATTAACTTTGTATAGCGAGCCTTTGTGTGTGTGTGTGTGTGTGTGTGTGTGTGGTGAGAATATTTATGATCTAGTCCAGTGATATCAAACTTACAGCTTGCATGCTGTAGCGGGCTGTTCATATAGTTGAAAGCTCTAAAAGGTTTACCATCACTGATCTAGTCTCTGCTGATTTTAAATGTACAGTGTATTATAACTGACTATGGTTACTGTACTATCCAGTAGGTCTCCAGAACTTGCAACTGAAAGTTTGTACCCTTAGACCAACATTTTCCCCCTTTCCCCTGTCCTGTTACTTCTGGTAATTGTGCTACTCTCCACTTCACTGATTGGGCTTGAGTCTTTCATGTTCCACAGATAAGTGATGTCACAAAGTGTTTGTCTTTGTCTGCCTTACTTCATGTAGCGTAATGTCCTCCAGATTCATCTAGGTTGCTGCAAATGGCCAGAGTTCTTTCTTTTTAAGACTGAATAATACTCCATTGTGTGTGTATGTGTTTA
>RJWT010014962.1:0-20723 GCA_004365215.1 Cuniculus paca
GTATCCTTCCTTTCATTTGACTGTTTTCCCACTTGTTAATGAGTGAACGTCATGATGTGCTACTGTGGACCTGAAAGATGGAGACAACACCCCAAATGCTGAGTGGCACAGAAGCCTGGATCCCGACTGCGGAATGACCATGTTAGCCCCAGGCACGTAGTCTTGCATGGCTACGGCAGACAGAAATGAACAGTGATATTGGATAGGTAAACTAAACTTTTCTGGAGGATTCCTCTGTACTTGGCTTCTCACACCCTTAGCTGTAGCCCAGCTTACAGCAGGAAACCCACTGAAAATCCCTGCTGAGGAGTATACTTTTATAACTACTGAGTCTCAATGCAGGTTCCAGTCTCACTCAGCATTCTTGGGTTGCAGTCAATGGCAAGCAACCAAGTGCTTACAATAAGGCCAGTCAAGCTGTTTCTTCACTCGTTTTCTTTGTATAAATACTGCCTGACATGTGACTGGCCAGAGTTCTTAGAACCTGGTCTAGTTCCAGGGCTGCCTGAATCTAGAACTGTGAGGAAAAGCCAGTAAGGTCTTTAGACTAAATTTGTTGTAATTTTGTCTTTTGGTAAGGCCTTGCTATTGTACCTCTGACACTGCAGCTGCTCCTGTGTTGTAACTAGTTTCTTTACTTTCTGAAGATTCTGTTTTCCTACTTGGTGCAAGAAACTAAACTTGTGATAAAGCTTGAAGACATTTTGGTGGTGCTATACTCCATGTTCTAGCATTTCAATCTCCTCTTCTTACTACTACTTATATGACCGCACTCATAATAGAGGGGTGGGAGTGTTTTCCTCTTTTCATTCTGCTAAGTCCACTTGGATTGGTCTCCAAGATTTATCCCTGACCTCTGAGGACTCCACAGGGAGGGTCCTGTCCCTTTCCACCTGGTGGCAAGATGACCCAATAGAGAAATTAACTGTGCTCTGTTTTCCCTGTAGACGCAGAAGAAAGGTACTGGAAAAGTGACACATATCCTGATGGTATGGATTTCCCTTCCCCAGGGAAATCACACAACTTTGTTTTTGGAAATTCCTAACTCTTAATCACTTTCAACTTAGGAAATTTCAAGGTGGCAGACCTTGGGCTAAATCCAGTCATCATATTTTATTTAGCCCATATGGTCTTTTTTTTGTCTGTTTTTGATTAGTTGCTGACATTTTAAAGTTACAAAATTTATGAAATATCCAAATTTATGGCTGCTTTTGAAAAACCAGAATATTTGGCATCAGGGGCTCTGCTAGACAGAGTGCCCTGGTTAGGCAGGGTGTGGCTCTGTTCATATCAGTTCTCCCACTCCAAATAGCAGTCTGGCTTCCGAGGTCAGGGTCAGATGTATTTGGGGTGACCTTATGATTCTGCTCCTCCCTCTCCAGTTCCTGTTTTTCAAAGGCTCCAAAGCTGACAAACCATAGTTTTGAAAGAGAAAGGTGCTGTAGTTAGTAACCACACTCAGATGCCAGGTTTAAAAATAGGCCACGTGGGACAGATCGGATGCATCTCGTGCCCCTCACCACACTCTCTCTCACCTTGCAGCGTCTGCCTACCCTCTTACCTTCCATCCAGAACTTACTCTTCTTTCCCCATCACCTGACTCTTGCCTTTGCGTAAATGTTGCCTCCTCCAGATCCTGATTCCTACCTGGCACAAACTGCCACAGTACCCTGTGCCCCTGCAGACAGGGCAGCCCTTCGGGACCGGACTCCCAAATGTGCCCTCAGACTCTGGGACATGTTACTCCTGGAACCTGTAATAAGTAATTGCTGAATACAGACGCTGAGCAAATGGATGAATAAATTCTGTTCTTTTTGAGCCATCAGGAGACAGAGCTCTCAAAAATCTGTTTCCTTAGATCTCAGCATGGTTTCAATCAATCTACTTCCCATTTTCTAAACTGAGAGACTGACTACACAAAGGGACAGTGGCCAGACCTTTCATAAAAGTAGGTCTCTAACCCACAAGTTTAACAGCCAATGGCTTTCAAGCGGAGCTTACCTGAAGCTTCCCCTTTTTTCTGCTGTGAATTCTTCCTAGTCCTCCGCCTGCTAGAGGCCCTGCAGTGATGGTCTCCAACTTATTTTCTATAATGAGCTCTGAGCATAGCCTTTGCCTGTTTTTATCTGGTTGATCTTGTTTTGTTTCCATAATCCTTAGGTCCAGCTACTGTGATAAATAAATATGGTAGTTTCCTCTTCACACCCTCTGTGGGTGTTCCCGTTTTGGCACAGACTTTGAGGAACAATTGCTGAAATTGTTTCCCTTAACTGCTTTCCATTCTCATTGGCTACGTTAAAGCACCAGGCCTCTCAGAAGTTGGTGGTCAAGGTCAGCCACGTATGCATTTGGCTACCAAGAACCATTTTGCCGCCAAGCCAAGGCCAAGAGACAGAAACTGAGTGTGATGACTTAACCTTACTTCTCTCTGGAAGGCTCCTCTTTCATTTTGGCCTCAGAGCAGGACCCATTCCATGGTGGAATTTATGCTCCACAGCTTCCTCAGGACCAGGTAGAAGTTAGAGTTCAGTGAAGAGCTTATTGTCATTTAAGGTCTTTCCATGTTCCCCTCTGCTTCTCTCATCCCCTCCCTCTCCCAAGAGCTGCCTTTAGTAAACTGCCAGCCTTCAAATTGCTATCTATGATTCTGAATCTAGAAACCCAGTCCTATGATGACTACTATTCCAAAGAGCTTGGCGACCCTTTGTCATTTTCTCCCATGCAGCTGGTGACCAGGCCTGACTCAGCTTCTAAGATCAGATGAGATCAGGCACATTCACGGGGTGGGGTGGCCGTAGAGGCACTTGTTGCTTTCTTTATAACCCTTGTCACTATCTGCAAAGAAGTCCTCATTCATTTGTTTCCTCTACCTGGCCGTAGTTTCAAGCCCTTGAAGGCCATTATTGTCTGTTTTTGTTCCTTAAGGTATCGATACTGCTTGGACAGTGCCTTACATAAAGTAGGATCTCAATTGATACTTATTAAATGAATGAATGAAGACTGTCATGGCAGAAGGGATTGTATTGGGAGTCTCCCGATCTTATGGATGTGCATATGGTGAAGATAACAGACAACAAAGTATTATGACATACAGGAGTCTGGGAAGATCAGAGCTCTTGTGGCTAAGACAGACTTCCAAATTGCCCACTATTTATTTGACGACATAATGTGGGGAGGGGGGTGAATAATGCATGGAAAATGCATGGAATAGCTGAGGTAAAAGGGTGTGAAAGTGAGCAAGGGCTTATGAAGATAGATTGAAGACATTCTAAGCGGGAAATCTTTGCTTAATGAGAAAACTGTTTTATCTCTAAGGTTGGCAATTGTTGCCTTGAACTCTGAGTGAGATTTATTGCCCTCAGCTGCGGTGTTATGTTGCCATCAGAGATGTGATGGTGTCACAGATCACTGTAGGTCTCCATCGTGACTGTAGGCATAGTGAGTTCTATGTTTGCATACCAGCCGCTGGCTCCTCCAGCAAGTCACTTAGGCCTGAGACAGACTCATAAGTTAACGTAGAAAGCCCACTGATTAATTCTAAAGCCTTCTGGGCACCACTTCTGTGTGGCCTCCAACAGGCTTGAACTAGAGCCAGTAAATCATGGGACTAGGAAGTATATGCAGATCACTAATGGAAGATAAAAGCTATCCATTTCAGTAATGTTTTCTTTGTGCAGATACATCTTAGTGTTGGCCTCCTATTTCTGGTGATAGAATGTTCTTCTCTTCCTGGTAGAAGGAGAACACCTTTCACCTGGGAGGTTTTGTCTTGCTTCAGGCAGAGAGGAAGAGGTCAGAGAGCATTTCCTGCATGTCTTCTTGCTCCATCACCTTTAGTTCAAAATAATCAACGTGGCAAAATGACATATTTTGGGGTAGGGTGCTCCAAACTCCTTCAAGGCCTATCCAGTCTCATTAATTCTTTAACAACTGCCCAGAGAGGTGGATACTATATTTCCCATTTCTGAGAAGAGAATATTGATGATGAAAGGTTCTGTTAAATTGCCCCAGATCAGGCTGACTTTCCATAGTTTAGGATTCAGTCCAGATGTGCTTGCTCACTTCCATGGGGCGCAACTTAATCTGAGAACTGGGCAAGGCACCACGATGCCTTCAAGTGGGAGGAAAGCCCAGGCTGGGAGAAGGCCTGTCACTGACGCTCCAAGCTCACCCTCCTTCTCTGACCGTCTCTTTCCCATTATCTTTCCTCTTCCCTATCTCCTAGTGCCAAGTCTCTCTCTACCTTCCCTTTTCTCCTCTCGCTCTTTTCTCTGAGGTTAAATACAAAATAAATATTACATTTTTTAAAATGTGGTATTGGCGATTGAACCCAAGGCCTTTTCACTGAGTTATCCCAGCCCATTTTAGTTTTTGTTTTGAGACAGAGACTTACTAAGTAACTAAGTTGCCTGGACTGGTTTAGAATTCCCAATCCTCCTGCTTCAGCCTCCCAGACTGCTGGGATTGTAGGCATGTGCTACCATGCCTGGCTTATTCCACCGAATCGCTTACCGTCCATAGAGGCTTGAACAAAAATGAGCCCTTTTTTGGTCAATGTGTGTGAGCCAGCTCTGCTTCCTCCTTCCTCTTCCCTTTGTCGCCTCTGCGTTTTCTTCATCCACCAGGTACACTTCCTTTGTGTTCCTTAGTTTTGTTGTGTTCTTTAGTTCCTTTATTTTCTTTAGCCCCCTTTTTTTCGTCCTGGGGATCAACTCCAAGGTTGCTCTACTGCTAAATTACAACCCCATCTCTTGCTTTTTTATTCGGAGACAGCGTCTTGCTAGTTTGCTGAGGTGGGACTTGACTTTGTGACGCTTGTGCCCCAGCCTCCCCAGTGCTGGGATTACAGGCTTGTGCACCACACCCAAGTGTCTTCGGTGTCTTACTCAAGCTAAACAAATCTTTATTTTATTCTATATTTGCACCAATCCAAGTTGGTCTGTCTCTTGGAAAGGCAGAGTCTGCCTGGCTCTGAGCAGCATTCTGATTTATGTTATTACGTGGTTAGGTGACAAGGGGATCCCGGCTGAGTGCTTGCTTCATTCACTTTAAGTCGGCAGATTTCCCTTTCACCCCTCCCCCCACCCACCCGTTCCCTCCCTGCTGTAGTTTGAATGCTTCCTCCAAGACTCATTTTGAAACTTAATTTCACTTTGTATTAAGAGGTGTGACTCTCTAAGAGTTATTTGGTCACGAAAGCTTTTTCCTTATGAATAGATCAATGCGGTTATGGCTAGATTAGGTTCCAAATAAAAGGATAGGTTTAGCTTCCACCTTTTCTCTCTGTCTTGAACATGCTCACATGCCCTTTTGCCATGTCATCAAAGCCAGTGGCAACTGTTAGTACCATGGTCTTGCACTTCCCAGCCTCTGGAATGAAGCACCAGATAGAATTCTATTGCTTATAAGTTTGCCCATTCTGTGTTATCCTCTTATCACAGCAGAAGCAGACTAAGACATCTACCCACCCATCTACCTACGCTTTCTTCCCCCACCCGCCTGTCTACACACAAACTCATCTACCCGGTTGCCATCCATCCACTCACATACGCGGCAGGTCTATGTTGTGTGTTTATTCAGGGTCTGATGCCCAGTGTTGAAGAGACAAGGAGAAATGAGACTCAGTAGCTCCCTTGATGAACTCAGCTACATGGCGTCATGTTTTGTTCTTCATTAAGAAAGACTGATTTGAGAGTGGCCTGGAAACAAGATGCCAACAGCGTAGGAACCGCATCACTATTGGTGTTGCCATGAGTTGGAGGCACACCCCCAAGACTGTGAGGGTCCCTGTGCCCGTGAGACTCAATGAAGCCAGACTTAGAGTCAGCCTTGGCAGCGCAAGGACTGCCTCCCCAACCTCAGCCAGTGTAGCGTGAAGCAAGACTTGATTCATTGTGGGTAGGACAGAGTAGCGAGCACAGCGCTTGCCTTGGAACTCAGTGCTGGGTTGGTGAAACCTAACCCGGATCCTAACAGCCTCTGTCCCTAGACCAGTATCCATGGAGGATATCTCTGGGCCCATCCTAATCTTGGGAGGAGACCTTAGCCCCTGAAACTGGACTTCTCTGGCTATCGTCACATGTGGTTTGGTGCAGTGGTCTCAGGCTGTGAGCCCACCATGGAGGCAGCTGTCCTATAGCAGCACCAGTCTTTGTCCTGTTCTATGCTGGACTCATCTCAGTGAGTTGTGGGTTCAGAATGAAGAGGGACAAAGAAAGCTTTTGGGAACTGTAGAACAGCATTAAAAGAGCAAATACTCAAGTTATTGGGGTTTAAGAGGGACTTGAGAATCTCAAATGGGTGAAAATATTATACAAAGACTTAACAAGCAAAAACATCCCAAACCTAGAGAAGGGTACAGATATCTAGGTACAGGAAGGTCAAAATCACCCGTTAGACTCAGCTCAGTTGAGTCTACCTCAAGATATATTATAATCAAGTTCTCAAAGGTGAAAGACAAAGAGTGAATTTTCAAAGCCCCAAGAAAAAACCTAACAGTGTTCCAGTTTTTCTGACTGCTTACTTCTTAGCGGCTCCTTATTGGCCAGGAAGGAGTGGGATGAGATGGCCACACTGCTGCAGGAAAAACCTACCAACCAAGAATACTGCACCCAGCAAGACTCTCTCTTAGAGGACAGATAAACACATCTCCAGACAAAATAAACTTGTGTATTACCCTAAGGTCTGTCCTACAAGAAATATTACAGGGAGGTTTTCAACTGAAAGAAAGAGATGCTACCAAGTCCAGAAGAAAACGTTAGAAGGGATAAAACTCACTAGTAAGAATAACCACACAGACAAATTCAGAATATCCACTGTTATAAGCATTCATACGTTTACTAAGAAGACCAAAAAATAAAAAAATGAAAAGGGAAGATGAAAACGATGAATATGAATGAAAGAAAATCAAGGTGCAGAGGACCAAAGCGTGAGAACTGTGATGGCTTCAGAGTCAGTGTGAAGCTCCAGGGGGAGTGCACAGTGTGGAATGAATCCAGACCGGCAGGATCCACTCAGATATCTTCCTGATCCATACCCAGTGCATTAGGACACTGAAAACTTTGGTTGAACTATATTTGTTAAAAAAAGAAAAACCACAAAAACCAAAAGACTAATTTTATTAAGACAACCTTTTTCAGATTGTATTATAAATGTCACCCAATTGTTGTGCAAGGAATTGTGTAACAGGAGAAGTTGTGCCAGCGTTGTCATATTATTAATTTTTTTTGCAGTATGGGAACTTACAAAAATTACATGGCAGATGTATTCACTTGAATACATGGCATCTCATTCACTTGAAATATCTTCTTCATTAGAACCTGGCATTCACCTTCACCTTAGAAGGCCCACAAATTATCCATAGTAAAACTTACAATGAACAAGTTTTTATTTTGTAAATTTAGTTCCTGTCACACCCAATCAAATCAAATCAAATGTTTTAGGAATAGCTACAAGAAAAGCTAATAATATTTGATTGAGTGAATTTTAATTAGACATTATTTCCTTATTTCGAAGAGGGTTTTGGTTTTTATTATTATTTTGTCTTTTTAAGTGTTCTGATTTTCCCCCTTTCAGTAGTTAGATAATTATTGATTCGTTTGGAAGAGTGCCCCACAGTGAGTGTTTTCACTCCAGATTCTGGGCAGTGGTCTGTTCGTGTGTGTTTATTCCCTGGTTGGAACGGAGCAGGCTCCCTTGTCATGGAATAGATTGAGTGAAATGTGTTTTCCTGGACTTCATCCACAATGCTCTACCCCTAGAATGCCAAGCAGAGGGCCTCTGGTTCTTCCTGTTTTTATCATCTCTTCATCTCTGCTCTGAGCAAGTGCTGGTAGGTGGGCATGCCTACGCTTGGGAATACCAGTTCTGTACAGAATAAAGGTTTTAATAATGCAAAAAAAAAAAATTAAAAGTACACTAAGAAGTTAAGGGTTAGGCAATGTAAAAAGATATAATTTTTTAGAGCAGGCATGGTGGTACCCACCTGTAATCCCAGCATTCAGGAGGCTGAGGCAGGAGGACTGCTGTGAGTTTGAAGTCAGCCTGGGCTACATAGTCAGTTCAAGGCCAGTCTGAACTACATAATGAGACCCTGTCTCAAAAAATACATATCTATATATCTATATCTATCTATATATTTTTTGAAGCATCAAAAATTCAAAACGTGGGGAGGAACAGAGTACGAATATAGTTTCATTTTATTTGTTGATTTATATATAGTTTATTAGTGGCAAGTAATACTGGATTTTTATGTAGAATTTTAACACATGCATATATTTTGAGCATACTTGTCACCTTCATTATGCTCCCTCAATCCCCTCACTCCCTTATTCCCTTCTTCTTGTTTTCTACTTTCACATCATCTTTTCTGGATTCCACATATTAGGGAAAACATTTCAGAGTTCTATTTTAAACTGTTATTAGTGTCTACTCTCTTTTTTGTTTCTTTTTCTTTTTGTGGGGTGAGGTGGGGTACTGAGGGTTGAGCTTGGGACCTTCCCACTGACCTAAATGATCAACCCTTATAAACTTTTTTTTTTTAAACAGGGTCTTGCTATGTAGCCGAGGCTGGTCTTGAACTTGTGGAAATCCTGCCTCAACCTCCCAAGTGCTGGGATTACAAACATGCACCACCACAACCAACTCCCTTTCAAACTTTTGAGACAGGCTGTAACTAAGTTGACAAATCGTCCAGGCTGCACTTGAATTTGGACTCTTCCTTCTTCACCGTCCCAGAGTGCTGGAGTTATAGGTATGTGCCACCACATCTGCTTCTTGTGCTGTTGTTTGTGTCTTTTTCTATCTTTATGAGCAATGCTAAGTTTTATCATTTCAAAACAGCTTGCTACAATAAAGGATGGTTCTGTGGGCATCATAGTAAAACAAAGCAAAATATTAATAGTTCAGCCAGTAATATTACGCAAGGAATCCAAGCACACTACTAGGTCAAATCATTAACCACAAAGGAAGACTGTAAGGGGGAAAAAGAAAGGAACTATAATGAAACTAGGAAAAAAGTAATGAAATGAGTGAGACCTTGCCAACTGATAATTACCTTAAATGTCAACAGATTAAATTCTCCAATTAAAAGATATACAATTCCACTCATACTGAATTATCTGAAAAAAGAAACCAAGAAAACAATCCCATTTACTGCACAAATAAACAACAAAATCTAGGAACACATTTTACCAAAGACATAAAAGATCTCTACAATGAAAATTATAAAACATTGACCAAAGAAATTGAAAAAGGTTCAAAAAATGGAAAGGCATTCACGTTTGCGGACTGGAAGAACTAACATTGTTATAATGTTCATATTAAAAGTGATCTAGTAGGGCCAGGGATCTAGCTCAGTGGCCTAAGCGCCTGCCTGGCAAGCGCAAGGTCGTGAGTTCAATCCCCGGTGCTGCAAAAAAAAATAAAAAATAAAATAAATAAATAAATAAAAAAAATAAAAGTGATCTAGTAATGCAATGCAATCCCTATTAAAATTTCAGTAATATTCCCCATAGAACAAACAACCCTAAAATTTGTTTGGAGTCATAAAAAGCTCAGCATAGCTAAAGTAAACTTGAGCAACAAGAAAAAAGCAGGAGGCATGGGACTACCTAGAAAGCCTGGAAGCAAGCCAATGCATCTATTGCTAAGTGGTCACTAAGAACACATATGAGAGAAAGGATAGCCTCTGTCATAAATGGCACTGAAAGAACTGGATATCCATATGAAGAAGAATGCAGCTAGATCCCTGTCTCATCACATTAAAAAAAAAACCCTCAAAATATATTCAGTGTACATAACACCTGAAGGACATTGGAACAGACAAGGATTTTTTTTGGGTGAGACTCCAAAAATAGAGGTAACAAAAGCAAAGATACACACATGGGATTGTATCAAACTAAACTCTTCTGCACAGCAAAAGGGAGAGTTAACAGAGTAAAGAGAATCTATTGAAAGTGAGAAATTATTTACACACTACCATCCTACCCAGAGGGTTAATGTGCAGACCAGATAAATCACACCCACTAACAAAACACAAATGACGTGGGCAACCCACTCAGGACCCCTTCTGTCTCTCTCTTCGACAGAAGCTTTCTTTCTCTCAATAAATATATCCTGCTCATATCTCTGTTGTTCAAACAAACAAACAAACAAACAAAAAAACCAAATGATGTCATTAAAAATGAATATTAGATCTAAGTAGACATTTCTCAAAAGAAGACATACATCTGATCAACAGGCCTACAAAAAATGCTTAATCACTGACATCAGGAAAATACAAAAACACAGTCAGATGTCACCTTGCTCCAATTCGAATGGCAGTTATAAAATAAACAAGATAATGAATGCCTGTGAGGCTATGGACATAATATAAATTAATACAACCACTTGAAACAGTACAGAGTTTCCTCAAAAAAAAAAAAGAAAAAAAAGAAGTACTGTATGGTCCAGCAGTAATGTGATTGGGGATAAATTCAGGAAAAAAAAAAAAAAGGAAATCAGTATGTTGAAGAAACACCTGCACTCCCACATTCACTGTAGCACTATTCAAAATATCCAGAAAATGGAAACAATCTAAGTGTCCATCAACTGACAAATAGATAAATGTGGTGTATATACAAACCCCCAACACTGTTCAACCATAAAAGAATGAAATTCTGCCATTTGCCACAACAAGAATAGAATTGGAGGTCATTATGTTAAGTGAAATTAACTATGCATGAACTCACTCGATTGTGGAATGTAGAGAAGTTGATCTCATAGAAGTTGAGAGTAGAATGGTGGGGTTCGGAGGTTCGGGAGAGTAAGGGGAGGGAGGAAAGAGGAGAGGTTGAGTTACAGGCATTAAATTTAGTTAGACAGGAGAAATAAGTGAAGGCTTCCAGGAAGATGGCAGAGTGGTGAGCAGCAATAAACCGGCCTCTCCAAAAGTCAGAATCCAGACACTGGGGAGGTAAGATGGAGGGAGGTGAAGGATTTGGGGAAAAATTGAAGCCCACAGAGAGAGTGAAGAGACAGGCCTCAGTACAGAAAAAGGAGGGAGCGATCTGCACTTTCTCCCTGGAAAACAATAAATATAAGGATGTCCACTATTACCACTCCTATCAATATAGCTCTGAAAACATTAGCCAGAACAATTAGAGAAGAGAAAGAAAAGGAAAAAGGATAGGAAAGGAAGAAGCTAAAATATCATTATTTGTTGATGACAAGATACTCTACATAAAAGACCCAAAAAGCTCCACCAAAAGACTCCTAGAATTAATAACCAAATTTGGCAGCCTAGCGGGATACAAAGTCAACACTCAGAAATTAGTAGCATTCCTGTACCTGAGTAACAAAATCACTGCGAGAGAAATTAGAAAAATAACACCTTTCATAATATTGTCAAAAAATGAAATACTTGGGAATCAATCTCACAAGCGAAGTGGAAGACACATACACTAAAAACCACATTACTCTGAAAAAGGAAACAGAAGAGGATATCAGAAAATGGAAAGATACTCGCTGTTTTCAGACAGGCAAAACCAATATAGTGAAAATGGCCATACTTCCACAACCGTTATACACATTTAATACAATTCCAGTCAAAATATCAATAGCATACTTCACAGAACTAGAGAAAACAATCTCAAAATTCATATGAAACCAGGAGAGACCTAGAATATCAAAAGCAATTCTGGACAACAAAGGCAAGGCTAGGGACAACATAATTCCTGATTTGAAGTTATACTACAAAGCTACTGTGATAAAAACAGCACAGTACTGGCAACAAACAAACAAACAACAAAACAAAAAACAAAAAAACCAGACCCTAGGATCAGTGGAACAGAATAGAAGATGCAGAAACAACTCCAAGCACACTTAACTACCTTATCTTTGACAAAGTACTGAATACTTTCACTGAAAGAAAGAGCCTCTTTAATAAATGATGCTAGCTTTCTACATGCTGAAAGTTGAACCTAGACCCATATCTTTCACAATACACTGAACTAAAACCAAAATGGATCAAAGATCTAAATATAGAAACAAAAACACTTCATCCGCTGGAAGATAGAATGGGTAAAACTCTAGAAGACATAGGTGTAGGCAAAGACTTTATGAACAAAATCTTGACTGCACAAGAAATATTACAAAGAATCAATGACTGGAATCACATCAAATTAAAAAGTTTCTGCACAGTAAAGAAACCACCAACAGTGTGAAGAGACAACCCACGGAATGGAAAAAATTTTACCACCTACTCCTTGACAGAAGATTAACATCTAGAATATATAAAGAACTCAAAAAATCAAACTCCCCCCCAAATTTAAAGACCCAATCTAAAAATGGACATCTGAAATGAATAGACATTTTTCAGATGAAGAAGTACAAACAGCAAATAAATACATGAAGAAATGCTCAACATCACTGGTCATTTGAGAAATGCAAATTGAAACAGCACTGAGATTCCATCTCACTCCAGAAAGAATGGCTATCATCAAGAAACCGATAACCAATGCTGGCATGGTTGTGGGAATAAAAGGACCTTTCTCTGTTGTTGGTGAGAGTGTAGATTTGTACACTGTCACCAACAACAAAGAAATCAGTATGGAGATTCCTCAAAAAAAGCTAAAACTAGAGGTTCCATTTGACCCAACTGTTCCCCTTCTAGATATCTTCCAGAAAGATTTAAAAGTGTCATACTGCAGTGATATATGCATACCCATATCTATAGCAGCACAATTTATAATAACTAAATCTTGGAAACAGCCCATTTGCCCATCAAGAGATGAGTGAATAAAGAGAATGAGGTATTTATATACAATGAGGTAATACTCTGCCATAAAGAAAGATAAACTTGAATCATTTGTAGGAAAATGGATGTGCTTTGAGACCATAAAGTTAAGTGAAATACATCAGACACCTAAGTTTAAATATTGCATTGTTTCTCTTAAGTGAGAAACCCAAAGGGTGAATAAGGAGTGTAATGGAGGATAGATTTTGGGAAGTAGGAAGAACATGTTCATACAAAAAATGGAACAAGAGTGAGAGGAGGGAAAGAAGGGAAAAGAAAAAAAGAATGGAAGGAAAAAATGGAAACAAAGCTTGTATAAATTGGGAAGAGAAGTTGGCTCCAAGGTAGGGGAGGTTTATGGGAGGGAAAAGAAGAATTAAGATATATTATGTACAGGTACAAATTCCCTATGATGAATGTGATCAACATGTATGACAACTATGTACTAATAAAAATTAAGTTAAATAAAAGAAATAAGTCCTAGTGTTCTATTGCACAATATGGTGACCATAGATAATGATGACTGTGTATTTTTGAAAACTCAAAGGATCTGGAAAAAAATGATAAATATTAGGCAATGTCTTAGATACTTTCTTGTTGCCAGGACAAAAAACTCAACACCCACAAGTTAAAGGAGGAGAGGTTTATTTTGGTCACAGTTTGTAGAGGTTTCAGTTCATAGTTGGCTGAATCCAAGGCAGAGTGGCAAGGCAGATGGGGATAGCAGAGGTGAAACAGTCCATGGCAGGGCAGGCAGGAAGCAGAGTGGGATCAAGGGAGTAGGAAGGATATATACTTCCAGGCCACACTCCCAGTGGCTCCCCTTTTCCCACTGGGCTTCACCTCCCAACGTCATGCATGGTATAAAGCCATCATCAGGCAAATCCAGTACCACATACCCATGATCCAGTTCCAAAAGCCCCACCTATAAACACATGAGGCTTCGAGGAGACATCTAAGTAGAAACTATAATAGGGGATACAGATTTATCTATATTTGCCCTGATTTCAACAATACTCAAAGTATCTGTGGATTGAAACATCACATGGCACTCCAGAAATGAACTTTTGTGTCAATTAAGAATTATAAAAAAAGCTAAAAACTAAAAAATGGAAGACTGATAGGTAACTCTCTTGCCTTTCCCTCAGGTTATATCGACTGCTTCAACAAACAATAGCAAATGCTATTTCCCAGGCACATAACTGAACCACCACAGTGAATGAGGTTGGAAATATTAGTTCCTCTGTACCAAAACCCTGCCTATTTTCCTGGTTAGCATTGTATCATTGATGCACCAAGTACTAGTGGTGTGCCTCCCATGTGTTGAGCATTGTACTGAGTGCTAGGAGTAGAAGGATTAGAAGGGCACAATCCCTGTGTTGAAGAAGCTCACAGTCCCTACACCAACACCAACACCTGGCAGATGAAAGTATTCTAGTACTCTTTGGCAAGCATCTCCCCCTGGTACTCACCGGAGTAGAGCTAACTACTTCCTCCCTTGGGTCACTCTGCTGCTGTCTAGTAAAATTTCTGGGGTCTGATCTCCTTCTAGGTTATGATTTCCTTGTCACTTAGAACTCTTTCCTGTTTGCCTTGCTCCCTAGCGGGGCCAACCCAGATCCTGGGTCCTGTGACATGTGTGGGTCATGTGTGTAGGGGATGAATGTGAATAAACACTGTGCAGGAGTAGGTAGGGTAGAGAGGAGGAAGTAAAATCATTAGTAGTATGACTAAGACCTCAGCACCTTGGGTTCTCTCTTCTGATTGTCCTAGCCAGGTGACCTGAGGCAAATGATTCAGCTTCTCTGTGCCTCAGTCCTGCACAGATGTGAAGGTGACAGAATTCCTTCACCCAGGCCTGTTGTGCAGATTCAATGAATTGAAACAAACGATATGGTGATAAATGTTTAGTACTATCACAGCTCCTTTTTTCAGCTGTCTTCTCCTTCTCCTGTCCCATGCTTCCTAACCATTGGCTAAAATCCTTCAGCACTCTTAAATCATCACACCACAATGCTCTGCCCAGGGATGGAGGAGTGTAGATAGAACTTGGCGCTTGGTGAAAGGAGCCTCTTTCTGAGCATATGTCATTCTATACTACAGGTAGAATGGAAAGAAACTATCTTAAGAAAATTCTTGGGTATAGCGAAGTTTGTCCTTCAAAGACAGGGAAGTGAGGCAGGTCATATGTGGCAGGAGGAAGAGCAGGAACTTCAGAGTGAGTCCTTTCAGGTCCTGTGAGCAGTATGACATAGAAATACTCTGAAAAACCCCACCAGTTTCGGTTCTCTTCTTTCCACACAAAACAAATGACCCAGCAAGGAGATGAAAAGCTGTTCAGGTCCACTTAGCTCAGGCAAATTAGACCTGAATTAAAGCAGCAGCCTCTCATCTGGTTTTTACACCCCTCTCCCCTGGCCGCTGCTTGTGCTGGGGCAGCTGCAGCCTCTCCTGCCTACTGTTGGCAAGAACCTTCTTCCTCAGTACCCCGAGTTCAGGGTCGGAGCACAAACGTAACTGAGTCAGGGATGCTAGCAGCAGACAGTGGGAAAAACGGGCTGCTCTCCAGACCCTCCCCCTGCCCTTGATCAGCCACTGACTCATGCAGGGCTCTGAACACCAGGGCAGCAGATGTAGAGAGCTGGGTCTAGCAGACACATAGTTCCCTTTAGGCTGAGATGAATGTCTGCTCCTTTGCTGCTCTTAGCTCTCATCTTTTCTCTGGAAATGTCAGTCCGATTCATTGAAATAAGACTGAGTTTTGGGGAAGCTGCAGCTGTGCCCTCAGTGGGAGATGCACCAATTTATCCACTTGCAGCCTCAACCAGGAAAGAAGATGCTAATTCAAGTGAAGATGCTGACTGGAAAGGAGATTGAGATTGACACTGTACCCACAGACAAGGTAGAGCGAATCAAGGAGTGTGTGGAGGAGAAAAAGGGAATCCCACCACAACAGCAGTGGCTCACCTATCGTGGCAAACAGATGAACGATGAGAGGACAGCAGCTGACTACAAGATTCTGGGTGGTTCTGTCCTCCACCTGGTGTTGGCTCCAAGAGGAGGAGATGGTCTTAGGCAATGAGGAGTCTTCCCCCCACTTTACCTCCTTACCCTATCACTCATAGTGAAGCATATATTCTCTCACTGGCTGGGACAACCGAGCCATTGCCCCCTGTTTTGGCTGCCCAGTCTTGTGTGTCTACTGGTGGGAGACTGAGAATCCTAAAATGCAGTGTTCGTTGGCTATTAGGTTTTAATTTGCAATCCTGTGCACTTTCCTCTCTTACAGCAGTGTTCCCTGTTGTCAATAAAATATTGCCTACCTGCTGGGGGTCGGGGGGACGACTGTGAGTTTTAGACAACCTGAGGTCCTAGGGGAGTCGCACTGCTCTTACCTGTCAGATGGGTGGATTGAATTAAAAACATCTTCTGTTAAACACTTTTACGATTCCAATTCATTCTTGGAAAAAGCGAGTTCTTACCTTTGTTTTTCTCCCATTAGAATTTACCTTGAGTAAGCCTGGGCACCGTAGGAACATGTTGGACAGCTTGAGAGAAGAGATGGGGTCTTATCCTTCCAGTGTGCTCATCTCCTCCATCACCCACCAAGGGTGAGATGCAACCCTGGGGCAAGGGAACAAGGAAAAGCAGAACAAATCAAGCCTGAGAGAAATTCAGCATCTCTGAAGGCTGACACCTCACGGGCACTCCCTCTGTCCATGATATCCTTCTGCCGGTTCAGTAACTTTCAATTTGTCCAGAATCTGGACTATTTGTCCTTTTTCTTTAGTGGACTTTTCTGTTAGCATTTCTTTTATGGAATTTATCTCAGTTTTCTTCAGCTCCATTTATTGTATCTAGGGCTTTTTTCCAGTCATGTTGTGTTCGAAGTCTCTCTGCAGCTGCTCCCTCCAGGCTGTACTGCTGTCCCTCAGCCCACGCCAGCCTGGCCTTGCCCGGGTCACTGCCAGCCTCTGTTGCCAGAGCCAGGACTTCCTCATTTTTTCCTGCACTCATCACCCGGCAGCCTATGACAGTGTGGGCACTCCTTTTCTACAACTGTCTTCCACGATGCCTTCTTCCTCCTATGTTTCCTTCTCCCCTTTTAAGGATAACTCCGTTCTCCCCCTTGCCTTTCCGTGTGGTGCTTGAGGTTGAATTTCGGGCCCCATGCATGCTAGGCAAGTGCTGCGTCCATGAGCTGCCCTCCCTCCAGCTCTGAGGACTCCTCTTCCTTCCTCTTGAGCTCCTGCTTTGCTACCAACATATCACTTCCCTGGAACCCACCCCAGCCCCATTTTTCTCCTGCCTCTTTACATTCTCACCACATCTGCCCCCCACCCCAGCCCCAAGTTCTGCTGATGGGTCAAAAACACATCCCCAACCTAGGTTTTTCTCTTGACATTCAGATCCACGTGCCCTCGGAGTCTCCACAGACCCCTTGTTGTAGTCGGGGATCGCAAGAACAATTACACACAGGACACAGAATTTATAATATTATTTTGTGATGGTCACCTAGAGTTAAATACAAGAAAGTGCAGGAAATCTGTCCACAACACTAAAGAACTAGAAAATCCAGCTGAAGGCCTGGTTCCCACAGCAATGTCCTGCATGAGTCCGGTTGAAGACCTACAGCCCATGACAATGCCTCTCACGAATCCAGCTGGAGGCCTAGAGCCCATGACAATGACTCGTGCAAGTCTGTTTTACGGATCTGTGCTGGGAAGGTCCAAAGGTCAGTGGTGGAAGTTAGGAAATCTGTGCCAGTGGGGTGAAGAATCTGTGCCAGTAGGTTGAGGGTTCTACACTGGAGCCAAGAAACCATGCTCAAAATAAGAACCAGGACTCCCTGAAAAGTACCACAGCCATCCTCAGCGACAACGAGAACCATCCAATACATGTCAGGAAGCCAGTGTGACAAACTTCTGGAGATTAAGCAGCACACATCTTCCCCTCTGAAACCAGGAAGTGATGCTCAGTGTAAGGACCAGAGCTCCCCAAAGTGAACGCTGCCATTCTTAGCAAAAGGTCCTGAGCTCCTCTGATGATAACAGCTGAGTTCATATCAGGGGCACCTGCGTGACAAGCTGCTCCAGGAGAGCCAACAGCTCCAAACAACAACAATGCTTAGGAGAACCCACAGTGCCACTCTTCCTCTCCACATCTCCTTTTTATGCTGGCAACAGTCCTCGGTTGGGCCACCCACGCTCAGCACCACGCTGATTCATTTCAGCTGGTATTTAAGTTGACCACCAGTTACCAATCCACTACACCCCTCCTCCTGCCACCACCCATAGCAGCACAGTGATGACAATACTGATAAGAAACGCTTGGGGCTGGGATGTAGCTCAGCAGCACAGCGCCTGCCTAGGAAGCACAAGGTCCTGAGTTTGATTCCCTGTACCCAAAAAACAAACAAGCAAAATTTTAAAAAGGTCTGGGAATACAGCTCAGTGGCACAAGCGCCTACCTGGCAAGCCTAGGTCTTGCGTTTGATTCCCAATACCAAAAAATAATATAACATAAATAACATAATACAACATAAAAAAACTCTCATACACTTTTTTTTTCTTCTCACTTTCTTAAACTTTATTGAAGAAGAAAAAGAGTAATCATGATGGTAAATCTCTAGCACATAGTCAATTTTTTGGGATTCCTTCCTCCAAAGTGAGATTCGACTTCCAAACACACGCCAGAAGTGTAGAGTTGCCAACCATACTATGTAGGTAAGAGGTTGAAATCTAAAGTGCCCATCGTTCAACTTTGCCTGTTTGTGGTCTCTCTTTGGATTAGCAGTAACTGTCTGACAGCTATTATGGCTTCATTAATTTTTGTCTTTAGGTCTCTGAGTTCTTCTGTACGCGTCAGTTGCAGAATTTGAGCAGCTTCATTAAGAATTGTATCTTCTCCGTCAAAACCAATAATATGTTTGTCTAAAGCAACAGGCAAGCTCTCTTTTGTTTAATTTGCTTTAGTGCCTAACACTGCATCCTGTATTAGGTGCTCCTGAACTAATTGTCGTGGTGCTGACTCTGAAGGAGGTTGGGCAAAGCCCTTACCCCAACCTTAAAATTGGGATTATTTACATCCAAATTGACAATCGCTCTGCATTTTGACTTGCATTGCCAATATTTTCTTTTTCTTTGTCAGGTGTTGAGTCCTTGTATTTTTCAGCATTATCTCCATATTCCAGTCTAACAGCTAAACCAAGAAGCCAGTCAATTGCTTCTTGTCCATCCTGAATCTTGAAAGGACAGTCAACCTCTCTGAGATACTTTTCAAAGAACCTGGGCCAGTCACTGCTGGGGATGTTTCTTAAATTACCTCTGTCTTCAATCTTGTAGTGTCTGATTTTCTGGTCTTCAAGCCAAACAGTAAATTTTCTAAACTCTGTTTTATCTTTGCAGTTGGCAGGGTGGTAGTGGTTGGGAGCTGCCAGCTTTTACAGATCAGGGTTCCCTGCTTCTCCCTTGGGCCCCGCAGGCCTCTGCAGGGAGAGGAGAAGCGAGGTTGAGCAGGCCGCTCTCTCCCAGATTCTTCTAAGCAGTCTGTCTTACTTACTCTAACTTCCAGCATCAATAAGAGGCACTCACTTTTGTTATTGCGCTCATTTTGCAGATGAGAGAACTGACGCATACAGAGGTTCAAATACACCAGGCACTTAAACATTATATTCTGGGTTTCTCGAAGCCAAACTTGGTGTAGCCTCCGCCCCTTTCCTCTGGCACTCTCCAGCCTGGGAACAGTCACCAGCCTCCCGTGGCCGTGAACATTCAGCCTCCAGGGTCCACTGCCCCCACCCTCCAGCCTCCAACATACCTCTCTGTTGGATCTGTCTCCGTGTGCTTCTGTCTTGCTTTCTAACGGATAAGTTTGAAGATCTCAGTTCTCACTAGTTTCCTGTAATAGTCTTCTATCTGCAGGATAAAATCTTAAGGGAACTTCCAGCACCTGGGGTCTGCTTCCCCTTCCTCTCCTCCCCACAGCCCTGACCACATCTCTTGTCACTTCTCACCTCCCACATTCCCGACTCTCATCACTGATTTCACAAGCCCTCTGTCTCATCCTCTTGCACAGCCGGTGGTCCCTTCTGTGACATGCTCTCCTGTACTTTCCCACCTTCAATTGCCTTCAATACTCAAGTCAAGTGTGGCCTCCTCTAGGAAGCCCTCTGAGAAATCCACACCCTCTCAGCCTAGGTAAGACGCCCTGTGGTCTCTGCACTTCCCTTCTCAAAGCAATCATCCTGTTGTTTACTTATTTGCCTTCAAGACCCCAGCACTGGGGCCTTGTGGTCTATGTTTTCTCCTCCACCTAGCAAGGGACTTGTACAGTCAGCCTCTAATTAGATTTGTGGAATATATGGTGAATAAATGATTGAGTGAAGGAATGAATGAACGAATGAATTCTCTCAGGGACCAGATAGCTCATTCCTTGTGTAGCCAGCATGACAAAATTAATCTTTAAAAGTTCTACTTTTTTCTTTTAGACATAAACAGATTCTCCTTCTAGAGATAAGAAGATTTTCAAATTCCTGCCTTGCGCATAGCCGATCTGCTCTCCTGTCCTCAGTCCAGATGAAGTGACAGAACATGCAAAGGGAAGACCCAGGAGTTCTGCTCAGTGTCTGTGCACAGGGAAGGGAGCAAGCAAGCTACAGACGGCCTGGAGCAGTAAAGGAAGCCTCCAACATGGGCCATCTCACAGCTATCCCCCTTGCCTCTGTTCCTTACTATGAAAGATGCTACACGCCTGTACTTCGGGAGACAATTCGAGACAGATGGGCCCCTCCCTCTCCTTGGAGCTGGCTTTGCATAAGTCCTTCTTCCTTTTCACCAAAATAAATGGCTTGCTTTGAATTTGGTCAGCAGCCAACAAACAGACCTGAGCTTCTGTATCTAAGTAGCCAGTAGCACTTGGCCTGGAGGCTTCAGGTCAGAAGGGGTGG
>RJWT010014963.1:0-20732 GCA_004365215.1 Cuniculus paca
AAAAAAAAAAAAAAAAGATTATTTCATGATAAATGTTAGAATGGTGCTCCACGCAAAAGATTTTGCCTTCTGAGAGCTTTTCCCCCTTGTAATAGGGAGGCATCCATTCCCGGCTGCCAATAAAGACCCCGCACTGGGTAGCTATTTGGCACTGACAGGGACTACCCACCACCTCCTTAGTCAATGTGGACAATTGATCGATTGTCCCCTGAGTGGGAACAACTGGCTAAATTGAGTCAACCTGGTTCTGGGCGTGGACGACTCACTTTAAGGAAGATTATCGTCAGAACAGTATAAAAGGGTGAACAGGAGGGAATGACATCTGTTGCTCTGCCTTGGAGGAGCTTCACTGCAACTGCTTTCCTTCAGAGAAGTTTCAGCGGTTTTTCTTCAAAAGAGCTTTGGCTGTTTCCTTCCGGAGGGGCTTCAATCTTCATCTTTGTCTTGGATGTCTCCTGACTTCCAGTGCAAGTCCCTCGCCTTCTGGCACAGATCCTTCAGCCTTTGGGCATAGACACTTAAGCTTCCAGCACTGGGCCTTTCCATCTCAAATCCTTTGGCCTTCCATCCTGAATCCTTTGCCCTCCAGATAAGGATTTGCACGGCACATTTCTGTGGATTCCAAGCCTTCAACTGGATCCTTCAGGTTTCTAGCATGAAGACAGACATTTTGCACTCTTCTACATATGCCTCTAACAAGCAAGCACTGACAAATACAAATTTGATACCAGTAGTATCTCTAGAGAAACAGGGTTGTAAAGATGAGAATTTTAATGATTTTTGGGGTTCTTGAAGCTGATTTTTTAATTTGATGAGATTTAAATGTGTCATGGTCCCTCCTTCTAATAATGTGGGGAATATTGATAACCCTTGGTGTGAACTGTTTAAAATGATACATGATGTAGATCCATTTGATTAACCTAACTCACCACTGTGAGATGTAAGGAATTTAGCAACTCTATATATGAATCTTTTAAATATTTTTGGCAGAGTGGGAAACATGGTGATGCTGCCTGGTTGGTTTTAGCAGCTCTGGATAAATTCGTGAAGGAAAATAATGAGCTCAAAACATCCATAGGAAATCTGAAGTCTTCTGACTGTGCAGATAAATTAATAAAAGGAAATAAGGAGCTCAAAGATTCAAATTCCCCGGTCTTGACACACATAAAAAAATTGAAAGTTTCTAAGTATGTCCTGAAAGAAAATCTTTCTTTTAGCCACGGGGCAGCAATCCCAGAATCCCAAACACAGGCCCTCATTATTCAATTAACTGAGCTGAAATACAGTGTAAATTTAACTTGTCACCTCTGAAGATAATCTGAAGTAAAAGTGAGGGGATTAATCAGAAAAGAATAGGATCCAGTAAATTGTAATGAAGATGTTTAGGTGGATTCCAGTGAGACTAAGAATGTTGAGCTCTTAAACTCTTAAGAGACTATTTTGTCAGAGGAGGCAGTTTCCCCACACACAGGAGGCGTCCTCACTCCCATGCTCCCGGTGTTGGCTCCCCCCAGTATACCTGAGGAAACTAATCCAGTGCTGACCAACCATGAAAATGCTGACACTCTTCAGAACCCCCACCCTACTCATTTTTTGCCCCTAGGCCAATAACCAGGCTCAAATCCTAGAAGCCTCCTAAAAAATGAGGTAGACAGTGTGACCCATGAGCAGGTCTGCTATTCTTCCAAAGAAGTTTTCAAGTTCTTACAAGCAGAGGCCTGATAAGCAAATATGGGGATGGATTTTTATAGGTGTGGGATCATGGTGCCAAAAACATACACCTGGATCAGGCTGAGTTGGTTGGTATGGGCTCCCTGAACAGGGATGCTGAATTTAATGTTGCAGCTTGTGGAGTAAAGGAAGGTGTTAGTTGATTTGGCTGGTTAGCAAAGTATAGATCAAAAGATGACCCACTGTGAATGAGTTAGAGATGCCTGATATTGCATGGTTTACTATTTTGTTTTGGTGGGGGAGTATATTTCTTTTTTTTGAGACAGAGTCTCACACTGTAGTCCGGACTGGCCTTGAACTTACTTATGTAGCCCAGGTTGGCCTTGAACTCACCATGATCTGCCTGCCTCAGTCTCCCAAGTGCTAATAGGCGTGCACCACCACAGCTGGTTCATGGTTTCCTACTGATGAAGGGATTCAGAAGTTTAGGGAAAGGGGAACGCCGGAGTGGATTTGTCAAGTCAAACCTAATCTGCCAAACTGAGATGATTTGAAAAATGTACTTTTCACTAACACTTTGAGAAACAGATTTTTGAGGGGAACACCTGAAGAGCCCTGTCATTGCTCTCTGTCTGCTAAAACTTGGGAAATTTAAGGGCAATGGGTTTGATTGGATCCCAAAGTGGCCAAGGTCACATGGCAGCTCTTAATCACCAAACATACGATACGTACAGTAGCAGCAGCACAAAGGTCAGAATGATTGGGCACATGTAGATCTATGGCATTGGCTGATCAGCCACAGCATTCACAAAAGTGAAATAGACAGGATGCCTACAAAATTGTTACCAGATTTATATAGGTGAAAAAATTTAAGAACAAATGAACAGAAACCTACTTCAAATCATAGTAACAGGAAATGATGTCCCCTCAACCAATTTCCAGATTTGAGCCAGTTTACAGACCCAGAACCCTTTGAATGAGGGGGAGGCTGGGTCTCCTTGAAGAAGGAATCTGGTGCTACCCCCAAAATTATATGGTCAATCTCTCTCCCATCCCTCCCCCACAGAGACTTGAAGCCTTTGACTAAGAGTAACTACAGTGGGGAAAGAGATATGATCAGATATTTTGGAGGTTACTGGACACTGGTTCTGCACAAACACTGATTCCAGGGGATCCAACATATCATTGTAGCCAGTAAGGGTAAAGGACTATGGAAGTCAGGTGATCAATGGAGTTTTAGCAAAGATCCAACTCACTGGGGGTCCACTGGATCCTTGAATCCATCCTGTAGTTATCTCCCCTGTTCCAGAATGTATAGTCAAGATGGATACACTCAATATTTGGCAGAACTCTCACACTGATTCTTTAACCTGTTGTGTGAAGGCTATTATGGTTGGAAAAGCAAAATGGAAGTTATTGAGTTGGCTTTGTCTGGCAAAATAGTAAATCAAAAACAATATTGGATTCCTGGATGAAGTGCAGATATTAGTGCCACTATTAAGGACTTGAAGGAGGCAGAGTGGTGATTTCCACCACATCTCCATGTAATTCTCCTATTTGGCCTGTGCAAAAGACAGATGGATCTGGGAGAATGATGGTAGATTACTGTAAGTTGAATCAAGTGGTGACTCCAACTGCAGCTGCTGTATCAGATGTGATGTCCTTGATTGAGCAGATTAACTCATCGCCTGGTACTTGGTATGCAGCTATTGACTTGGCAATACCTATCCAAAAGGCTCCACACCTATCCAAAAGGCTCATCAGAAACAATTTGCCTTTAGCTGGTAAGGCCAGCAATATACCTTCACTATTCTACCTACAGCCCTGTGTCACACCTTAGTTTGCAGGGACCTTGGTGGCCTTTCTCTCTCATAAGATATTACACTTGTCCATTACATTGGTGATATTATGTTGATCATCCCAAGTGAGCAGGAGGTAGTAACCACTCTGGATTTGTTAGCAAAGCATTTGAGTGCCAGAAGATGGGAAATAAACCCAAATAAAATTCAAGATTCTTTGATCTCAATGAAATTTCTGTGAGTCCAGTGGTGTGGGGCATGTAGAGATATTCTCTCTATGGTAAAAGAAAAGCTGTTGCATCTGGCTTCCTCTATAACCAAAAAACAGGCATAATGCCTAATTGGGTTTTAGGGGCCACATATTCTTCACATAGGTATTTTACTTCATCTCATTTACAGAGTGACTTGGAAACTGCTGGTTTTAACTGCGGACCAGAACAGAAAAAGGTTTTGCAACACATCCAGGCTGCTGTGCAGGCTGCTCTGCCACTGAGGCCATATGATCCAGCAGATCCGATGGTACTTGAAGTGGCAGTGGCAGGTAGAGATGCTGTTTGGAATCTCAGACAGGCTCCCATAGGTGAATTGCAGTAAAGGCTTCTGGGATTTTGGAGTAAGGCTCTGCTATCCTCTGCAGACAACTATTCTCCATTTGAAAAACAGCTCTTGGTCTATTACTGGCCCTTAGCAGACTGAACACTTGTCCAGGGGATGCCAGGTTACCATGTAACCTGAGTTGTCTATCACCCACTGAGTCATGAGGTTAGGTGTGCACAGAAGCAGAGCATCATTAAATCGAAATGATACATATGTGATCGCACAAGAGCAGGTCCAGAGGGTACAAGCAAGTTATGTGAAGGAGTTGCCCAAACGCCCATGGCTCCCACTCCTGTGTATTGATTTTTGTTTCCAAGCATGCACCCATGCTCTTGTGGGGTGTACCATATGATCAACTATTAGAGGATCAGAAGGCTAGGACTTGGTTTATGGATGGTTTTGCACACTATGCAGGTGCCATACACAAGTGCAAAGCTACAGCATTGTAGCCCCTTTTTAGGATATCCCTGAAGGACAGTGGTGAAGAAAAAAATCATCACAATGGACAGACCTTGAGGCAGTGCACAGGATAGTACATTTTGCCATATGTGCAACTATTTACTGCTTCATGGGCTATAGCCAATGCTTTGGCAGGATGGTCAGGAACTTGGAAGGACATGACTGGAAAATAGGTGACAAGAACATTTGGGGAAGAGGTATGTGGATAGACCTCTCCATATGAACAAAAGATGTGAAAATATTGGTATTCCATGTAAATTCTCAAAAAAAGTGACCTCAGCAGAAGAGGACTTTAACAATCAAGTGGATAAGGACACCTGTTTTGTAGATAGTGGTCAACATCCTTGAGCCACTCTTGTCATTATCTAATGTGCACATGAACAGTGGTGATGGTTGCAGGGATGGAAGCTATGTGCGGGCTCAGTAACATGCACTTCTACTCACCAAGGCTCATCTAACTATTGCTGAATGCCCTATATGCCAGCAGCAGAGACCAATACTGAGCACCCAATATTGTACTATTCTTCAGGGTGATCAGCCCACAGTCTGGTGATGAGTGGATTATATTGAACTGCTTCCATCACTGAAAGGACAGTGTTTTGTCTTTACTGGCATAGACACTTATTCTGCATTTGGATTTGCATTTCCTGCATGGAATGTTTCTGCCAAAACTACCGTCATGGACTCACAGAATGCTTTGTCCACTATCATGGAATTCCAAATAATATTGCCTGTGAGCAAGGAACACATTTTATGGACAAAGAAGTGAGGCAATGGGCTCATGCTCATGGAATTCACTCATCTAACCATATGCCTCACCATCCATAAGTGGCTGAACTGATAGAAAGGTGGAATGGTCTTTTGAAGACACAATTACAGCACCAAGTTCTTCAGAGGACTGTATATAATCTGAATCAGCACTAAATGTCTTGTGCTGTATCTCACATAGCCAGGATATCTCATACAGGTCCAGGAATCAAGGGGTAGAAGTGGGAATCATACCACTCACTATTACCCTTGGTGATCCACTAGCAAATTTGTTAGTTCTTGTTCCTGCAACTTTATGCTCTGATGGTTTAGAAGTCTTATTTACAGAGTGATGAAGGTTTGTACCAGAAGTATAATAATGATGCCATTAAATTGGATGCTAAAACTTCCCCGTGGTCATTTTGGTCTCCTAATGCCTCTAAGAGAACAAGCTAATAAGGGAGTCATGGTGTTGGCAAGCTATCACGCGGACCCAGATTATCAAGGAATATAGGACTACTGCTCCACAATGGAGGAAAACAAGAATATACTCAAAGTCAGGAGATCCCCTGGGGTGCCCTCTGGTATTTCCATGCCTAGTTATTGAAATTAATGGGAAAGCACAACAACTCAGTCCAAGCAGAATGATAAATAGTCCTGAGCCTTCAGGAATGAGGATATTGGTTGGCCCACCAGGGAAAGAACCAAGACCTGCTGAGGTGCTTGCTAACGACCAAAGGAATACAGAATGGGTAGTAGAGGAGGTAGTTCTAAATATCAGCTACAATCCTGTGATCAGCTACAGAAATGAAGATTGTGATTTTAATATCTCTCTCTTAATATGATCTTAATGTGACATAATGTTAATATATGTTGTTTTCTAAGTATTATTAAGCCTGTGTTATATTAAGGGCCTAGGCTTCATTACATGGGTTTCTTATGCCATGCAATACAACTAAATTTTAAACCATGTACATAAACGAGAGCCAAGCGAGTTTCAAAACTTGAGAAGTCACATTTTTAATGTGGATGCACTATACTGTTATATTGTACTTCGTAGACAAATTATTAATTTTTTACTTGTGGGCATGTTTTTTTAAATTTGCTTTTCTGGTATTTTAATCATTGATAAGTATTAAATGCATTTTTAAGATTTTGGAGTAATGTATGAGATACATAAGGGAGTCATGAAGCATACATTTGTAGTTTTTAGACACCTGTTTGTAATCAGGCTATTTAGTCAAATAATTTTGGTTTTAATTTTGAATATTTGTTTCTGGTGTGGAAATAAGGGAAGTAAAAATTATATACTTATAATTGTTACATTAATGTAAATCTGAATAGATCAAGATATGTTAGTTCTTTATAAATCTACTACTGGAGACTAGTTTAAGGTAATCCGTCTCACTATCAACTTGACAAGGGGTGGACTGTGGTGGTTAACTGATCAATTGTCAATATGAGTGGGAACACCAAGCTAAATTGAGTCAGCATGGTTCTAGGTGTGGAAAAACCACTTTAAGGAGGATTGTCATCAGAACAGTATAAAAAGGAGAATGGGCCTGAAGGATTTCAGCTCTTCTTCTTTGGAGAAGCTTCGTTGCAACTGCTTTTCTTCAGAGGAGTTTCAGGCACTTTTCTCTGAAAGAACTGTGGCTGTTTTCTTTCTTAAGGTGAGCATCAATCCTCATCTTCAGGGCCAATGTTTATGGGATCTATGGCTAGAGTCAAATTCATTTACCAGCCAAGGGCAGTATTTTAAACATGATCCATGGGTAGAGGCACTGCTAATGCTCTTCCACAGGAGGTGCTCTATGGATCTGTAGAACATAAAGAGACAAGCAAAAAATTAGATCATGACTCTCATTCTGCTTACCAGGACCCCAGGACCTGCTCCTTGCCCAACATTTAGCTGTGTATCCTGAGGTCTGGTGTACTCCCACTACCCTCCCAGCTCCAAGCCTTGACTCCAGAGAGAGTTGGCATCCAATAACTCAGGAACCAAAGCTGGAGGTAGGCAAGGTTCACATCATACAGTCTCTTCTGCCTGTGATGGGACAGTAGACTGGGTTGGGGCACTGTAGAGACCTATGGAACTCCACAGAACACTCACATAGATACGAAACTTTTGTTCCAGCTAAAATCTCACTCTTATGGGCTTACTGCTAATGTGACTACCAGTCACAAAAAGTACAAGAGCCCAGGTTTTCTCTATAGGTGCAATGGTTTTGTCAGGGAAAAGGCTTGGCTTAGAGATTCTCCTTTGATTTTATTTTTTATTTTTTAATGGCATATGCCTCTTTAAACTTTTTCTTTTTTAGTTTTAAGTTTTATTCATACATGTTTGCAGTATATAAATGATTATATTCATTATGCAAAGTTTGTACAAAAATGATATAGCTTTTATCTAGTTATCCCCCCCCCAAAGCCTCATACTGTCATAGGTGGGACTTTTCTCAGAGGTGGATGGATCTAGAGCATGTCATGGTGGGATTAAGGGTGTGTGATTGCTAAATTAGCCCACTGATTAGTTCTGAGTAGGATTAAATGTGCCTCACCATGGGTGTGAGTGCTACTTCCCCTAAGAGGTGAGCAAAAAGATAAGGGGCAAAAAGAGAGTTAGTGGGTCACTTGTCATTCATTGCTTGAATTTTTCTGCCTTGCTGACTTCTGTCTTCTGCCTGCTATGAACTGTTTCTCCTCTGGGATGCCCTCTGCCATACCACCCTACCTTGGAGCCAACCATGTGTGAACTGAAAACTCTACAAATTGTGAGCTAAATAAATCTTTCTTCTTTAACTTTGAGTGTCAGGTATTTTGTCTCAGCAACAAGAAAAAGTAACTAAGACAATATACCTAACACATCTTAATTCTTTTTACATTCTTCCCAATACTTCCTTCCATCTTTTGGAACTCTTCCCTTTTTGCAAAACATCAGCCTCTGTTTCCTATTATCTGTGAAGATTCTTCTTTGAAAAACCCCAGTTCTTCTAACTGTGTCTGTCTCTTTTCCCCATGACTGAACTTAGCAGGATACATTTAGCCTTCTGTTTGCTGTTGACTTGCCCCTAAGGACTATATTTCCAGCAACCTCCCTGGCAGTACCATAGTCTTGTAAGCCTTCTACAAACCTTGTCCTCAACCTCATCCTGCA
The DNA here is from genome assembly GCA_004365215.1 of Cuniculus paca. Lineage (NCBI taxonomy): Eukaryota > Metazoa > Chordata > Mammalia > Rodentia > Cuniculidae > Cuniculus > Cuniculus paca. The sequence continues at coordinate 8,428 of RJWT010014963.1, forward strand.
GCCCTGGCCTGGAAACTCCATGTCTACCTTGCCTTACTCCTAAGAGCTCATCAACAGCACTTCAGCATCCCATCAGAGGATGCTGAGCAACTGAGAACATTGCATTGGCTGCAGGGAAACTCAGGGCACCCATCCTAGCTTTTCCTGCCTCCTCCTGTGAGGCTTGTCTGAATTTTTCCTGATCCATGGATGTTAGGTGTTATGGCGTGTGTTTAGATGTCCTCTCAAAGCCTCATTCAGTCATAGGTGGAAATTTTTTCAGAGGTGGCTGGATCCAGAGTGTGTGTGTGTGTGTGTGTGTGTGTGTGTGTGTGTGTGTGATGCTGGGATTCATTTATGGTGCAATGCTAGGCTCAAGGGCACTAGGAGTAGGGTGTGAGTGCTACCCAGTCTAAGTAGTCTGGATAAGAAAAAAAGATAGAAAGACTTGTGATCATCCATTACTTGTTTTGCTACTTTTTGCCCGCCATGAACTGTTTCTCCTCTGCAATGCCTGTCTGCCATGCTGTACTGCCTTGGAGTCAGCTGATTATGGACCAAAGCCTCTACAAACAGTGGGCTAAATAAACATTTCCTTCTTTACTTTGGGTGTGTCTGGTACAGTGGACCCTCAAGTTATGACCAGCATGACATACAAACAACTTGAGCTTCCAGATGGTGTGATATAGACTTGACCCTTAAAGAGTTCTGGAAGGAACATTACAACATCCTCTCCTCTAAGGGGTTAACTGAGGAATCCTTAGCCATTGTCTCTCTAGGACATTGAGATCCACCTGTACACAGCAGAGGGACTTTGAAGGCTGTGTAGAGGAGCTTGAGCCAACTTGAGTTACAACCAGTCCTTGGGAATGAAATGAGTTTGTAAGTCAAGGGTTCATAGTATTTAGTCTCAGCAATGAGAAAAGTAACTGAGACAATGGACATCTTCCTTTTCACCCCTGCTCCATGCCTTGCCCATGGCAGACCTTTTTGGTCTTCCCCCTTCACTTTCCAAAGGAACTGAAAAGTTAAAAACTTGAGTGGAGATTACATTGATGGTTTTGCGTTACAAAAGAAATTGCTTCTCACTCTTTTGCATATCTATTTGGTGGATACACTGAAGCAGATATTTGAGTGCAGGAACTACAAGACCACTATTCTTAATACTTGATTTTCCTTAGAGAAATACCTTTAAAAATTCTTCTATTTATTCTCTCACTTCAATATCCTGCCATTAAACTCTCTTATCTTCTTACACTCATCCTCCCCATACTCCCAAGCCTCACTGCTTCTCCTCAGAAGGATTTTGTGACATAACAGTTGTCTCATGGCCCCCTAATGCAAAGCTCTCTCCAACCAAGGATTCTGGGTCGAACAGAACCCATGACCACCCTGCTTCCTCGTGACTCTGTTCTTAACACTCTGGTAGGAATCTTTTTTGGAAGCTATTCATCTTTGTCACTGTCCCTTTGGAGCAATGAGTTGTGTGGGTTCAGTTTCACTGTCTGCTTTCTCCTCTCAAGCCTCTAGTGGGGCTTCCTATCTTGAGCACACCAGATAAACAAGTCTGACTTTTTTCCACATTTAAGAGTTCAAGATATGACCGTCTCCCAGCTTTTGCCTTTCCATGATACAGAAGACAACCCCAGGCCTTTTCACTGTTCTCACATATAAATACCCTCTCCCAGTCACTTTGGAAGCTATGAACTCTTTCTCGTCTGCTTCCAGTATCAGAGCTGCATCTGTTACCTAGAGGGAGACCTCAGAGATTTAAGCTATCAAGGGAGTTAAAAATCCTCAAGGCTCTCAACTCACCACTTTTAGATGGGACGCCGGGCATACTTTCGGCGATGCATCTCATCCACTCGCTCGAGGTACCAAGTACCCGGGAAAAGGTTGTTTGTGTCACCAGGCGGTGAGAAGTTTGCTGTGCAATGAAGAAAAAAACATAATATTCACAAAAAGCTATATAAGTTTGGAGAAGAGAAAATAGTAACAGAAACTTCTACAGATACATGGCGAAGTTCCAGTGTGGTGCTGTCAGGACCTGCAAGGCCTCCTTCAGTGACCCATATAGAACACTGGACCAGCAGAAGAAGCAGAGAAGCAGCCATCTTGAATCTGGCACTTAACGCATGACTTATTATAAATTTTATTATAGAAGTAACATTTTCCTATAGTAGACATTCACTGAACTCTCCGCACATCCTTTTGCCAATGTTCTTGGGTTGAGGTATACCCCAGAACTTCCTTTTTACTAATATATTTCCTTCTTAGTCTTGACTCTGACTTATTGCAGTGCTGTAGTGATTTGAACATTAATGTTCATCCCAAAGGTCCTATTTTTTTAATTCTTACTGTTTCTTTGCTCTAACATCTGCTCCAGATAAGGTCAGTGGTCCAAGTCATCTGGAATATTCCCAATTCCATTTAATCTTTCTCCTCTCGAAGCCACTCTACAAACCATATAGTCACCATGGTTTGAATACCATCTTGTCTCTTCAGTTCTCACACTGACTTTTGTTTATTTTTCATTTGTTACTTTCTGGGGGGCAATATTTTGTTTTTTATGTTTGTCAGAGAAAGGGGGCAATTGGGAGGAGACAGTGATATTCATTGATAACTTATTTAAGTCCATTCATTCACTTAATCTTTTTGGAAATCCTGTCAGGTTAGTATGATTTCAGAAATGAGATAACGATGAAAAAATTTCAATATTTTTGGTGACACTACTCATTTAGATTTAGATCTTAAGCTTTGACATTTGGGTTCTTGCAACATTTACACAGATAAGAGTTTTCAAAGTACTGTACTTCCAGCTTTTATGGGACAGCATTGTCCACTGGGAAGCTCCATGCTGCCTGTTACCTTTTTCCAACCCTGCCTTCTGCTTCCTTACCCAGTTCTTGGTCCTTCTAACAACAGAACTTCTCCCAGCTGTTTGTCATAAACATTTTGACACACTACATGTTAGATTTCTGATGAGCCCCTGGTTCCTAGCTACTGGCATGGAATATGAATGGAATCATTTCTTTTCTCTCCCCTTCCTGCCCTTTTTCTTACTCTTGTGGTAGAATTGCTCTCTTTGGTTCATTACTTCTGTGAATTCTTCAGGAGACATACGCTTCCTGGAAGCCAGACGTTTTGGCAGGTCTGATACACTAGATACCAGCTTCTCCAGTGGGGACCCTGGGAAGGAAAGGCGAGATTGTTAAACCTTTCTTACTGCATTATCACTAGTGCCACCAGGGAGTCAGCTTCTGCCACAGATTGCACCCCGGGTGGTCGTGGGGGAGTGTTCAAATACCAAGTAATGATAGGCAAACATCAATGTTAGAAAACACAGGGGCAGGCACTTATTTAGCGAGATGTATCCCATATAGTGCTTAGAAATGTGTCTCCAATCACAACGATCATAAAATAATCAACACTTACTGGATATCTCAAGTCCATCAACTTCTCTTTAAGCAGGTGTAAATAAATCACTTATCTCTTGCCTAGACTATCTGTAGCTAGATCTAAGTAGCTTCCCCATATCCATATTTGTTCTTCTTTAAGCTAGTCTCTAAGTAATAGCCAAGGATGGATTTTAAATACATGTTAGACAAATCACTACTTTAATCCCTGCAGTGATTTTCTTTGCTGTTCTTTACAACATGGCAGCCTCGGCAGTGGCAAGGCAGAAGATGGTTTTTTGCATCAGTGAATCTTGTCAGGAGGGTCTGATAGAAAGCTGAGACTCACCAGGAGAGGCATCCTTGGACACTCGAAATGAAAACAAACTTGCTGCTAAGCCAGAGCCATAGGAGAAGGCGCCAATCCTGGAGCCAGCCAACTCTTGAGCAGAGTGACTGTGAGAAAGAAATCAAAACCAAAAACACATCAGCATTATATTCTGCACAGGAAATAAAGCACCCACCTGTTAGCCCTGCTTGTCCCTGTCCACCTCCTGCAATTGACAGTGTGTTCTGAGCACTCTGAACAAAGAGGAGCTTTGAGTGGACACCGGGGCCAACCCCAGGAATGGGAGACCTTGCCTAAAGGAGGTGGCCAAAGTCCAGAATATATAAGGCATAAGGAGCACAACAGAATTTGGGGTATAAAGGGAACTCGTCTCTACTCTGGAGGGCAGGACGGATTCAGTGACTGTGTGTCCACATGTAGGCATACCCCCCCCAGGCTCCCAGGCGCCTGACAATCATTCAACTTTTGGTCACTACCCCCATCAGTAATAAATTGATCAAGTTCACCCATGAGTATTTTTTTCCTTTGTTACATGCATTATTTCTTTATAAACCCTACAAAACAGAAAATCAATAAAATTAACAGCTAACCTGCTGAGCACTACAGTTTTCATGCTTTCAGACACTCAATGCTCATAAATATGTGGAAAGCAGGTGTTGTTGTACATATTTTACAGATGAGGAAAGTGAGGCACAAACAGGTGATTTGTTTTTGCTTGTTCATTTGTTTGTTTTGTTATTTGAAACAGGGTCTTGGTGCTGCCCAGACCACTCCTGCCTTAAAATATCCTCTTGTCTCAGCCAGGAGTGGGACTGCAGGAATGTCCCACTGCACCCAGCTCAGGTTAAGCATTTTTTCAAGGTCAAAGCTAATGGTAAATTGACTTCAACCCAAGATGTGGACTCCAAAAGTAGACCTTTTTCTTTTCCTCTTCTTCCTCCCTCCCTCCATTCCTTCCTTCCTTCCTTCCTTCCTTCCTTCCTTCCTTCCTTCCTTCCTTCCTTCCTTCGTTCCTTCCATTTTGGTAGCACTGAGAATTGAACCCAGGGGCTTTCCTACTAAACTACATCTCTAGTCCTTTTTTATTTTTTACTTTGAGACAGGGTCTCACTAAGTTGCTCAGACTAGGTTTAAACTTGCAATCTTCTTGCCTCAGCTTCCTAAAGTCCTGTACTGTAGATGTGTGTCAGCACACCTGACTGAGCTACACTTTCTTAGTCACCATGTTCCACTAAGTGTAGAGATTTTAAATAGAGGAGACAAAAATATACACGCAAGTTCTACTATTTTTGTGCTGCACGTGGGTAGATCTCGCACATCTCAGACATACTGTACTTGGCTTTGGAGGCCACTGTTTGATACAGATGGTAAATCTGCCTATGCACATACTTTGAAACAAATTTCTCTCATTTTCCTTCTTTCTTCCTTCCCTTCCTCCCTCCTCTCTCCCTTCTCTCATTCTTTCTTTTGAAAGCATGACTCACCAGAGGAACCAAACTTGGTTGGCCTCTCAGACCAGTGGGATGGGGGAGTAGGAGATGAGCCAGAAGCAAGACTCACTGTGCCAGAAGCGAGGCCAGACAGCCATACAATGATGAGGTGTACATGTTGCCATTGTGTGTGGAGAGGTAGAGGGAGGCCCTGGTCTTCTTGTTGAACGTGTCCAGGGAGGCTTTCAAAAGGGCTTTATCCACATCCTTGTTGGTGTAGGTTTCTTCCAGCTTTAGGTTCCTGTGAGGCAGCCAGAAATGGCCAGGTGGGGAGGGAAGGAGAGAAAGGAGCAGCTTCTGAAGACAAGCCTTTGGGGCATATGCTTTAAGTATTTATTTAATCTTTTGGTTTTTTGAGACAGGGTCTCCCTATGTAGTTCTGACTGGCCTTGAGCTCACTATGTATCTCAAATTGGTTGTGAACTCAGCAATCCTCCTCCCTCAGCCTCCCAAGTGCTGGATTGCAGGCATGTGCCACTGTGCCTGGCCTATAATATTTTTGTTTTGGGTAAAAATTTTTTATTTTATAAGAAAATCAAAATTTCATAATCAAATAATAAGAGAATAACACTAGTTATTACACCGTGTATCTTTATCTTCAAAGTAGTTACTTAGAGTATAAGACATAAACAAAAAAATTATTACAAAAAAGAATATTAATTAATACAGATATTAATACAAATATTTCTTTTCAAAGAATTAAAATAAACTAGTAACATAAATAAAACCAATTAGCATATTGAAATATTTTTAAATCAATGGAATTTGCACTTTGAGGGAGTATTTGGATTTTTCCCTATTTTCTATTTATTGCTCTTCTATTTTATTCTTTATTAGCATTTTTCATATAAGAGAAACCAAATATTTGAGCTTGTGTGTCTGACTTGCTTCATTTAACATTATGCTTTAAGTTGGATCCATTTACCTACAAATCTTAAAGTTTATCTTTATGGCAATGTGGTATTCCAGTGGGTATAAATATCACATTTTCCTTGCCCATTCATCTGTTGATAGATATATACACTATTTCCAAGATCTAGCTATTATAAATTGTGCTGCTATAAACATGAGTATGTATATATCTCTGTAATATGATGATTTTAGCTCTTTTGGGAAGATACCTAGAAGGGAGATAGCTGGGTCAGATGAAACTTCTATTTTTAGTTTTTTTGATGAATCTCCACATTGATTTTCATAATGGTTGTACTAGTTTATGTTCCTACCAACCATGTAAAAACCTCCTTTCCCCACATCCTTGCCAGCATTTGTTATTATTAGTTTTTTTATGGTAACAGTTCTTTTTTTTTTTTTTTTTTTTGTGGCACCAGGGATAGAACTCACAACCTCACGTTTGCCAGGCAGGCACTTAGGCCACTGAGCTAAATCCCCAGCCCTTGTCTTTTTGAGACAGGGTCTTGCTATGCCGTTCAGGCTGGTCTTGAGCTCACTTTGTAGCCCAGGCTGGTCTCAAACTCACAACAATCCTCCTGTCTCAGCCTCCCAAATGCTGGGATTACAGGCATGTACCACCAGACCCGGCTGATAACAGTTCTTTCTGGAGTAAGATGGTATCTCACTGTAGTTTTACTTTGCATTTCTCTGATGGCCAGTGATATTGAGCATTTTTTCAAGTATTTATTTGGCCTATAATATTTAAAAATACAGGATGCATAAAAGAAAACATTCCATCCACAGTCGGGCCATTGAGAGATAACAGTTAGGCTATATTTTCCTTGTGGCACCCATCCCTACTTTCATACAGTCTATTAAAAAATCAGAGATAAAGTTACACTAGGCATTATGTTTAGCATCCCTAGCCTTTGTTTGAAGCAGAATCTCATCATGTAGCCCTGACTAGTCTCAAACTCATAGTTCTACCTCAGCCTCCCAAGTGCTGGGATTATAAGTGTGAACTACAACACCAAGCTTAGCATGCTTTCTTAATTCAGAATATGTATACCTAGAAAACACTCATAAGGTTTATTCATTCATGTTGCATGCATTTCCTAAGTATCATCTACTTATAGAAAGATAAGGGAAAGAAAAATCTCCAAAGTCTTGTGTTATATCATTTTTCTCAGTTTTCCAAAGAAGGAAACACAGTCATGTATAATAAACACAATACATGTTATATATTATATATTCATGACGTTATTTAATAACAATAATTATTATCATTATTTTGTTTTCTGGCACTGACGATTAAACTTAGGTCATTGTTCATGCTTAACACACTAAACAACATCCCCAATCCTCTATAACATTATTTTTAAAGATTGCAAAATGGTTCATAACAAGACATACCATATTTTAACCAATTCCCTTGTTTCTGTTCCTCGTTAGTTAAAATATTAGTTAAGAGCTAAGTGTTCTTTCAAACATGTGGAATTAATAAGCCAAAAGATAGGTCTATCTGAGTTTGTCCCTCCCGTGATTTGGCAGAAGCCACGTTGGATCTAGGAGCACATCAAGAAGCCAGTTCATCCTTCTGGTAAGCCTCACAAACCATGCAGGGTCCAGGAAGAGAGAAGCCAGACCACCCTCCCCATGAGCTGACCAGTGCAGGCTGAGAATCAAGAACTACCCCCTTACCCTGTAAGCAGCTGGTTGGTTTGGAGGACAGGCTGAATTGATAGCAACTGATGTACAAAAACAACTAAATGCTTGTATTGTTTGATTGACTTTGCAGGTCTAAGGCCTGTAGTCTGAAGCATTTACTTGGAGGATAACAGTATGCAATATAGCAAATATGGGGGAAATCCCCCATATTTCTGTCTTGTTTTTGAAATCCAATATTGTTCTCACAGCTTTGTTTTTCTTCCAATTTATTGCTTTGTTTTAGTCAATGTTCTGTTTTGATTGGTTTTATTCTGTTTTTTTTTATGTGATTTTACTGTGTCTGATGGAATGGACAATTATTGTGAAGATAACAAGATGTATTATGGTAGCCATTGTTGATTTCCTATTGTCCTGCTTCAAAGTTCTGTACCAATTTCACTGCTTTGTTTAGATTGACTTTACCCTGTTGTGTTTTGTTGGGTTTTATTCTCTTTAAAATAAAAAAAATGATATGCCTATCTTCAAAGCTTTTCCTTCCTGTTCCCAATACTCCTCAAAAAATTGTATCAATTTGCACATTCACTATTGCCCATTTTCCCATAGCCTTATCAGTTCTAGGCATTCTAAAATTTAAAAAAGTAAGTAAAGACAATGGTAACTTGGTTACTTTTTTAAACTAATGAGTGTGCACAATTTCATATGAGATTATATGCATTTCTTCTTTGAGGACATTCCTGGCCCATATCCATTGTTCATTTTTCCAATAGGGTATTTGGTTATTACTGATAAACTCTTATTATAAAATATTGACTATAATCTTTTGTATAGTTATAGTTTTTCTCTTGATGAGGGGTCTTATAAGCTGTATTTTTGCTAATTTTCATGTGCTAGTGTCAGATGTAGTAGTAGTAGTAGTAGTAGTAGTAGTTAGTGATAGAGAAAGGTGTTTGTACTCCGAAATTTGAAATAAACAGGTACCAAGAAGAAAGGGAAAGATTTCTTTCCTAGTGAGAGCTCTATAGTCTTTTCTAAATGTCTTGGAGCAGTGCACCAACAGAGAGCCTTCTTGCTGTTTGATATCTCAGATGGGTAGCAAATCTTCATTTTGCAGATAGGAAAAGTGGAAGCCCCCAAACAAAAACATGAAGACAATGGCAGGTAAGAATGTGAACCAGTGCTCACCAGGTGACCTCCCCGTGCTGCATTTGCTTCTATGTGTCTGTGTCTGTGTAGACTGTGAGATCATCTATGGCAAGGATCACAGGGTACATTTATTTCAGTACACCATGAGTTTATAGTATGATTTTCTGTTGCTTTTTATAGTCACCTGATGCACAGGTGCAGGTAAACTCCCTCCCAGGCTCCCCTGGTAGGACACATGGGAGGCCCCAAACAGATGGGGCCTATCTAATGCCTCCATGTCAGAACTGGAATCCTTCAGTTGGATTGGAGGGTTACTTGCTCTCCACAGGGGTGCTGAAAGTCCAGACTCAAGGTGCAAGGAAGTTGCTTCCTTGTTTACCCCTCAAGAGCCTCAAGGCTCCCCATAAAGAGGACTTACCTGAAGGGCTCCAGTCCCTTATATGAGGTGTTCTGTGTGTCATTGCTGGATGACAGGAAGTCACTGAACATCAGGCGAGCCAGCGATTTCTGAACCATCTTGCAAAAGGGTGTATGAAAGATCATATACTGTATATCATCAAGGGTGAAAGGCCGGTCAATGCCATCTGGAAAGGGAAATGTGAAGGCAAGGAGGTGGCATGATGATAAACCACACTGACCTACCCTCTGAGGTTTAAGAGTGCCATGGGACCCTAGGCCTCTCAGAGAACTAGTTCCTACCTACAGCAATTACACATAAGGGTTGCCCATTCATCATTCATGTGTTTACTGAGTATCATCTATGTACAGGAAAAGAAACATCTGTGTCTCTATTATTGTCAACTTCTATGAGGGATACGGTCTCTGTTATGGTTTACATCTAGATGTCTGCCCAAGCCTCATGCAATCACAGGTAGGTGTTTTGGGAGGTAACTGGCTGATGGGAGTTTATAGCAGGCTGTGTTGTTAGGAGGTGAAGCCTGATCCGCAGAGGTGCATCACTGCCTGGCATGACCTGAAAGGGTCTTTCTCCTTCCCCATTCCTTCATTCTATGCTTACCAACCACTGTGAGGTGAGCAGTTTTTTCTTTGTTATGCCCCTCTGTCATGCCATTCTGCCCATGAGCCAGTGGCCTGTGTACTGAAACCTCTACAAATTGTTAACCAAACATGAACCCTTCCTCCTTTACAGGTGTCAGATATTATCACAGGAAAGTGATTAAGACGATCTCCAAATTAACTTTGTACTGTATCACTTTCTCATTTTTCCAGAGGGGAAGTACAGCCCCCAAAACATTGAATTAGGTCAGATGTTCAAGGTTACTCAACTTAAAAAAGATCTGCTTCGGATTTAGGCTCTGCCTGTATCTTGCAGGCTGCCTCTTACTGTGAAGAGAAAGGTAATGAAACTTCTGCTCTTAGAAAAGTTTATAATTTAGTGCTGTAACTCAAAGAAACATTCATACAAACTCTGTATGCAAATAAGAAAAAAATTCAAATGCCTTGAGAATTCAGAAGAGTGAGAACAGCTGGCCAGCAGCAATTTTACAGTGGATGGGCAGAGGCAGAGAGCGCTGAGCTGACTCCTTAGCCACTGGGGTCATGGGTGAGGGGCCCTGCCTTGCCCATGACAGTTGAAAAGGGTCACCCCATAGTTCCACCCCATGATTGAATGCTCCAGTGCATGTCTTTTCTCACAACCAAAACCTGCCTTTTGCTGATGCTCATCTAGACCAAGATGGCTAAACTGGTAAGGATAGTTTTAAAAGGCATTTCTCTGTATTTTAAAAATAATATTTATTTTCTTCTTCTTTTTTTTCAAATCCATTTTATTTCAAGTATTAAAAAAAACCAAGAAGAAGAAAAGAAAAAAGAAAACTACAACAAAATTTCAAAACACATCAAACAGGGGGCAACAATGGTACATACATTGCACATTGTCATCCCCAAATCATTCACCCAGAGCACAAAACATCTGCATTCAGTTGTCCAAACAAGACCAGTGAGTGCTATTTTCTTTTTTCTGATTGTGAAAGTGGCACCTATTTTGTAGCAGGGAAATTCAGAAGCTAAATATGAAAATAAAATCAACTTCTAACACCACCAGCCAGAGAAAATTGTATACTTCGGTATTCAGAAAACACACATAAGACTTTCAATATCAGTCAGACAAACCAAGAGTCAAACTGCCTGAGTTAAACAGAAACAAATCCCAGGACCAATAATATGTGGTCACTGTGCCTCAAAACAGTATCACCCCAGGTGGGAATACCAACAGGTTTCACACTGGTGGCTTTGGCCCTGCATTGTTGATTGATTTATTTAGCTCACAATATGGGCAGTTTTATACTTGAACTTAAATGCAATTGAAATGGATTTTAGCATCGAAAGAGCATAAGGGGATATGAAACAATTTTCTTGACCTTGTTTTTAGGGAAAGAGAAAAGAGACCATGTCTTAAGCTTGTAGGTACAGATTGTTGGCCATGTAAATAGAGCCCCACTATTTGCTCTCGAAATCCTTTACCTTGCTTCCACTGATTTTGGATTTTCCGGCGGTACGATGAGTAGCACTTATCCAAGGCCCGAAAGTAACACTGGATGGAGAGCTTGCCATCCACCAACGGGTACTCTGAAGCCAAGTTGGGTTTGTAGAAGTCGTAGGCATTCTCCATGTGGGTGCCCCTAAGTCCTGGAAAAGCATACAGAGGGTGTCAGGGACTCCAGAATGCGGCCTACCTCCAGCAGAAGGACTGGGAGAGCCAGGTAAAGAACCTCTGGTTTCTGTCTCCCATGCCCAAACCAGAACCTACTCCTCACCTCTCACCTATTCAAAAGGAGCTGAATAGATTGTTAGCATTATGTAATTGAAGCTCATATTTCCCTTTCCATATCAATGTAGGCTTAGCAAAATCTGGAATAGAAGCAGAAATTCTCAAGAGAAAGATTCACTTTATATCGGGTTTATTTCAGCATCAATTGCCAGTTTACTTCCCTTAGTTTCTTCTTTGCATCTATACCACTCATTGAATGCACCATCATTTCAATAAGGAACTCTCGCTGACACCCTTTTTCTCTCCTCCAGACCTACCCTCTGCTCAACAGAACACACTTTAGGAGGCAAATGATAGCACCCTCAAACCCAGACTGAGTACACTATGCAGTTTTGTTTTGTTTTGTTTGTATGGTTTGGTTTGGTTTGGTTTGGTTTTGAGACAAGATCTTGGTATATATTCCAGACAGGACCAGAACTCACAGTGTAGTCCAGGGTTGCCTGGACCTATGACAATCTTCCTTTGTCAGCCACCCAAGTGCTGGGACTACAGCTATGCACCACCATGTCTGACTTGGTTGTTGTTTGTTAGTTTTGTTTAGCATACAATTTGGGGTTGAGATCTATGCATTTGGTTACTCAGCACGCAACCTCTTGGTC
>RJWT010014964.1:0-20729 GCA_004365215.1 Cuniculus paca
TGTTCTTCTGTCTGTAGTTCACTACCTCTTCTTATTTTAATTCTCACCAGTATGGCCTAGGACACAACTCTATCTCAGCCATTTTCCATAGCTAGGTGCCTTATTCATAAGGGAGCAAAGCAAAATATTCTTTAATATCAGGGTATTTGAAGTCTTTCAGAGAGTTTAGAACTCTGAGGAATATTGTGGGGATATTAATGTATTACCAGTGTAAAGAGGCACTGTTTTCTGTGAGAGAAAATAATTTAAATAACCACATTTTATCAGCATACTTTTTTTGTTTTGCTTTGTTTTTGTTTTGTTTGGTACCACAGATCAAACTTACGGCCTCGCAGTTGACAGGTACAAAGTGTGCCACTGAGCTATATTCCTGGTCAATATCCTTATTTTTGGTTTGTTTGTTTTCTTCAAATCCATCTTATTTCAAGGAGTGAAAAGAATCAAAAAACCAAAAATTTTAAAACATGATCAGGGGCAACAATGGTACATGCATCGCGCATTGTCATCCCCAAATCATTCACCCAGAGCACAAGACATCTGCACTCAATTGTCCAAACAATACCAGCACAAATCTTTCTTTTCACTGAACTCAGAGAAATCAGTGGTATAAGTATCTTAACTATATATACATATATATATATATATATATATATGCATGAGTTTTTTCTTTCAGCTTCTCACACTAGTGAGACAATATGATGTTTACACATGTGTGTCCTATTTATTTCATTTCTGAGTATGGTCTCAAGTTGCATCCATTTACCTGTAGAAGTCTCCAGTTTATCCTTCTTTACAGCTGAGTAGAACTGCATTGTATAAAATACCACATCTTTTATATCTATTCCTCAGTCGATGGGCATTTATGTTGTTTCCAAGATCTAGCTATTACAAATTGTGCTGCTGTAAACATGGGTGCACATTTATCGCTGTGATGTGATGTGTTTAATTCTTTTGGAAAGATACCCAGGAGGGGAACCGTTGCATTGAATGGGACCACTAGTCCTACTTTTTTGAAGACTCTCCATAATGATTTCCACAGTGGTTGCACCTGTCTGCATTCCCAACAGTGAAGAAGGGTTCCTTTTCCCCACAGCCCCTCCAACTTTTGTTATTGGTTGATTTCTTGATAATAGCCATTCTTTCAGGGGTGAAGTAGAATGTCAGTGTTACTTTAATTTGCATCTCTGTAATGACCAGTGGTGTTGAACATTTTTTCACATATTTGCTGTTTGTATTTTTTCATCTGAGAAGTGTATATTCATCTCAGATGCCCAATTTTGGATTTGGTCTTTAAATCTGGGAGGATTGATATTTTTGAGTTCTTAAATTTTTTTTTTTTCCTGGCACCAGGGTTCAAAATCACGACCTTGCGCTTGCCAGGGAGGCGCTTATGCCACTGAGCTAAATCCCCGGCCCTTGAGTTCTTTATATGTTCTCGATAGTAATCCCTCATCTGAGGTACAGCTGGTAAACATTTTCTCCTACACTGTAGGTTGTTTCTTCACTATGCTGTGCAAAAGCTTGTCAATGGGGTGAGGTAACCGTTGTTGATTCTTTGTGATAGTCCCTGAGCAATCAGGGTTTTGTTTGTAAAGTCTGTCTACACCAGTGTCTTCAAGAGTTTTACCTACTATATCTTCCAGCAGATTTAATGTTTCTGTTTCAATATTAAGATCTTTGATCCATTCTGATTTTAGTTTGGTACATGGTGAAAGATAGGGGCCCAGTTTTAATCTTTGGCATGTGTAGCACCAGTTTTTCCAGCACCATGTATTAAAGAGTTTCTTCCAGTGAATGTGTTTGGCACCTTCGTCAACAATAAGGTGACCTCAGGTGTCTGGAGTTGTTTCTGTATCTTCTGATCTGTTCCATTGATCTTCAGGTCTGTTGTTTTTGCCAGTACCACGCTGTTTTTATCACAGTAGCTTCATAGTATAATTTCAAATCAGAGATTGTGATGCCCTTTGTCTCGTCTTTGTTGCCCAGGATTGCCGTTGGTATTACAGTTGTCTTCTGTTTACAGATGAATTTTAGGGTGGTCTTCTCTAAGTCTGTAACACATGCTATTGGAATTTTCTTTGGGATTGCATTGAATGTGTATAACAGTTTGGAAGTATGGAGATTTTCACTATATTGGTTCTTTCTACTCAAGGGGAAGGGATATCTCTCCATTTTCTAATATCCTCTTCAATCTCCTTTTTCAGAGTACTATAGTTTTCAATGTAGAGGTCTTTTACATCCTTTATTAGATTGATTCCTACGTATTTCATTTTTTTGGATGCTATTGTAGAAGTTGTTTTAGTGAATTATGTCTCAGTGAGTTTACAGGAATGCAATTGTTTTTTTCAGTGTTGACTTTGTATGCAGATACATTACTAAATTTGCTTATTAAATCTAGTATTTTGGTGGAGTTTTTGGGGTTTTCTAAGTACAGTATCATGTCATCTGCAAATAATGATGGTTTACGGTCATCCTTTCTTATCTTTATTCCTTTTATTTCTTTCTCTTGTCTAATTGCTCCAGCTAAACTTTCCAGGACTGTGTTGAATAAGAGTGTAGAGAGGGACATCCTTGTCTTGTTCCTGATTTTGGAAAGTTTTCAGTTTTTGTCCATCTAGTATAATATTGGCTGTTTGTTTGTTGTAGATGGCTTTTATCAGATTGAGATACAGACCATCTGTTCCAGATTTCTGTAGGGTTTTTATCATGAATGAGTGCTGGACATTGTCAAAAGTATTTTCTGCATCTATTGAGATGATCATATGATTTCCATCCTTGGCTCAGTTATTGTGGTATATTACATTTATAGGTTTACATGTGTTGAACCATCCCTGCATCCCTGGGATGAGTCTCACTTGATTATGGTGTACAATCTTCTTGACGATTTGCTACAGTGTGTTTGCCGGGGTTTTTGCATCAATGTTCATTAAGGAAAGTGTCCTGTAATTGTCTTTCTTAGTTGGGTCCTTCTCTGGTTTGGTATCAGGGTAGTGCTTGCTTCCAGGAGTAAATTTGAAAGTATTGTTTCCCTTTCAATTTCATTAAAGCATTTTAAAAGTAGTGGTGTTAAGTCTTCTCTAAATTTCTTGTAGAATTTAGCAGTGAATCCATCAGGGCCTAAGCTTTTCATTGTTTATAGGTTGTTGTTTACATCTCCAATTTCATTAATTGATATTGCTTTATTTAGAATTTTTATATCTTGATTCAGCTTTGGTAATTCTTTTTTTTTTTTTTTTTCCGGCACCGGGGATTGAACTCACGACCTTGCACTTGCCAGGCAGGCGCTTAGGCCGCTGAGCTAGATCCCAGGCCCCTTAGCTTTGGTAATTCTTATGCATCTAGGAATCTGTCCATTTCTTCTGTATTTTCCATCTTATTAGAGAACAAGTTTTCAAAGTAGGTATAGATGGTCTTCAGGATTTCTGCAGCATCTGTTGTGATTTCACCCTTTTCATTCCTTTTTTTTTTTTTTTTTTTTTTTTTTTTTTTTTTTTTTTTTTTTTTTTTTTTTTTTTTTTTTTTTTTTTTTTTTTTTTTTTTTTTTTTGCGGCACCGGGGATTGAACTCATGACCTTGTGCTTGCCAGGCAGGCACTTAGACTGCTGAGCTAGATCCCCGGCCCCATTCCTCATTTTGTGGATTAGAGTTTTTATTTATTTATTTTTTGTAAGGTTGGCAAATGGTTTGTCAGTGTTATTTAATCTTTCAAAGAACCAACTTTTTGATTGATTGATTCATTGTATTGCTTTTTTTTTTAAAAAGAATACAACCAAACAAAACAAAACAGAGTAAAGTCAATCAAAACAAAGCAATGAACATGGTACATGACTTTTAAACAGGGGGAAAAGCAATCGATAAGGCTACCATAATGCCTCTTGTTATCTGCAATATACCTGCCCATACCATCAGGGATAAGTAAAATCAAACAAAATACAACAAACTAAAATATGTATTGCTTTTTTAGTCAACAGTGTGTTAATTTCTCTTGTGCTCTTTATAATTTCCTTCCTCATTCAAGATTTTGGCTTAACATGCTCTTCATTTTCTAGAAGTTTGAGGTTCACCATTAAGTTGTTTATATGTGCTTGCTCTGTTTTCCTAATATTGGTATTTACTACTATAAATTTCCCCCTTAAGACTGCTTTCATTGTGTCCCATAAGTTCCGGTATGTTGTATTATCATTATCATTCAACTGTAAAAGCTGTCCAATTCTTTCTTGCTTGCTTGCTTGCTTGCTTTCTTTCTTTTGGTACCAGGGATTGAACTTATGACCTTGTACTTACCAGGCAAGTGCTTAAGTTGCTGAGCTAAATCCCTGGCCCTCCAATTCCTTCTTTAATTTCTTCTGTGACCCATTGGTTGTTCACTAGGGTGTTACTTAATTTCCATGTGTTAATGAAGTTCTCGTGGTTTCTTTTGCCATGGATTTTCAGTTTCATTGCACTGTGGTCTGATAGTTTGTATAGGATACTTTAAATTTCTTTGCATTTAATTAAGCATATTCTATGAATCAGTATATGGTCTGTTTTGGAGAATGTCCCGTAGGCAGGTGAGAAGAATGTATATTGTGATGTTATAGAGTGAAACACTCTGTAGACATCTATTAAGTCCATTTGTTCAAAAGTTTGCTTTAGTTCTAACATTTCATTGTTGACTTTTTGTGTAGTTGATCTTTTTGTAACAGTGGTGTATTGAGGTCTCCCAATACAATTGTGTAATGCCTTATTTGATTTTTTATGTCTGTTAGTAATTGTTTTATATAGTTGGGTACACCGGTATTCGTTGCATATATATTTATGATTGTTATTTCTTCCTCTTAGATTGTTCCTTTTATGAGGATGTAGTGACCTTCTTTATCTCTCTTAATCAATCTTGGCTTAAAATGGACTTTGTCTGTAAATAGAATAGCTACCTCTGCTTTTTTCTGGGTTCCTGTCACGTGGAGTATTGTTTTTGACTTTCAGTCTATGAATTTCTTTTTGAATTTAATGTGTTTCTTGTATTGTTGAATCTTGCTTGTTGATCCATTCTGCCAATCTGTGTCTTTTGATTGGTGAATCGAGACCATTAACATTGATGGTGATAACTGATACGTATTGGCTTATCTTTGTCATGTTATTTTCCTGTTTTCAGCTCCCCCTTTTTTCCCGTCCCTCTAATTGTTTGCCTTCTCTGATGGATTCTGTATGTTGAAGTTCATGGAGCTATACTCCTTATCTCTTTTCTACAGTGTTCTTCAGAATATTTTGGACTGCTTGTTTGGTGGTCATAAATTTCCTCAGTTCTTCTTTGTCATGGAAGTATCTTATTTCTGCATCAGTTTTTAAAGATAGTTTTGCAGGGTTCATCAATCTGGGTTGAAAGTTGTTTTCCTTTAGAACTTAGAGTACTTCACTCCAAACTCTCCTTGATTTGAGTTTGTTCTAAGAAGTCAGCTGTAATTCTGATGGGCTTTCTTTTATAGGTGATTTATTTCTTTTCTCTAACAGCTTTTAGGGTTGTAGTCTTCTGTTGAATTTCTGGAATCTTGACTATGATTTTCCTGGCTCTAGTTTTTTGTTTTGTTTTGTTTTGTTTTTTGAGAGCATTGCTAATTGAAGTTCCGTATGCTTCATCTTTCTGAATGTCAAATTGTTTTTCTCCACCAGGAAGGTGTTCTGTAATGATGTCTGTGGAACATTTGTTTAATGTCATTTGTTGTATCTCCTGCTTTTTCACTGAGTCCAATTAAGTTACTCTCATTTGTCTCATCTAGCAGCTCCTGGATTGACTTCTCATGGTCCCTTGCCATTTTTGAGAAATCTTTCTTTTCCTGGTCTCTAACGTCAACCTGTCTTCAATATCTCAGGTCCTGTCCTCCTCACATTGGCCTAATCTGCTTTGAATACTTGCAGTGGAGTTTTTATTCTCCTGCATATCTGCTTGAATCTGCTTTATGGATTCCATTTCTTTCCTGTGCTGAGCTTCCATAATTTTCATAAGCTTGTCTATTTTTTTGTCTGTGTCTGCTCTAACATCACTAAGCATCATGTGTATTTTGGTAATCTCTGTTATCTGAGAAATTATTTCTGATTTCATTTTTTCTAGAGTGTCATTCAATTGCTTTGTTTTTACCGCTTCAGAGAGGTCTGGTGGGGACTTTTGGATTGTCCCACTTCATTGCTCCCTGGGTTTGCCTTAGTGAGCTGGATGTCTGGGTATGCATTTTGCTTAAGTGTCTTCTTGTTTTATTTTTGCCTTTTTTTGTTGTTGTTGTTTTTTTGGAGAGGGGTTGCTTAATTCCTGGGTTAATGCTTATAAGTTGCCTATGGTGGGTTGCTTTAGTATTTAGGACTCTTAAGTGATTACTACTTCTCTGAGGTATCTTCCAGGTATAGCTAGATCTTGGGTTTTGAGTCTGTTGGAAGATCTTACCTCTTCAGTTTTTTGGAGATGAGAAATTGTTGCTTGTTTTGCCTAGTCCCTGGTTCTTTGGCACTATGCCACAGTATTTTCTGTGACCCGCAGTCAATCTCAGTCATGGAATACCAGGACCAACAGCTGTTTAGAAAAATTATGTCAATTTCTGTTGTAGTGGCAACAGTAGCAACAAACGCAACCTAGAAAATAACAAACTGAGCTAACCCTTACTTTGCAACTTTTAACCATTAGAACTACTTTGTGATTGTATAACAGAATGTATACAAACCACAGAATTAATAGGAGATATATATATATCATATATATATCTATATATATATGATATATATATGTGATTAATGTGTCAATTTTGCACTCAGGGGTTAAAATTTAAAATGGATTAAGGAGAAAATAGTGAAGTGGAAGAAGAGAATGAGATTAGAAATAAGATTGGAGGACAAAGAGGGAATCACACTAACTTTGGGAAACTGGTCCAGAAGACTGAAGGAAAAGAGAGATGGGAGAGAGAAAAAGAACAGAACAGACCACACCCACAAAGAGGTTTGGAAGCACTTTCATACTCACATAAAAACTTTGAAGTGGAAAGAGAAAAAAAAAAAAAGGAAAAACAAACAGTTCACTTCGATTCTCTCTTGTTTCACCAGTAGACAACCTGAGGAGACAGTCCCAAATCGTGCCGATCTATCCCAGCAAGCCAGTTGTAGCCTTCTGGTGGGATAGGGGATAATCTCAGCAGACCTGTGCTAGACAAGACTCATTGGGCATGCAGCAGTCCAGAAAACGTCCTTGGGTCCGAGCCCAGCTGGGAGCTGCTAGATGAAGCCAGCAGCCATTCTCAGTTCTGACCTCAGCTGGCCTATCTCCAAGATAGCTCCTAGCTAATCGCTGTCACTGTGGGAGGACTAAGTCCTCTGCACTCACTGCCCGCTGGTGCAGTTGTCCATGTCCACTGCTCCCTTCCACTGCTGAGTCTCTCTGCAGAGGCCTCTGGGGTCACCAGTCATCACTGTGCCTGTGCATCCACAGGGTCGAACCGCTCGTCTTGCTCAGTGAGTCCCATCTCAGGAAGAGGGCTCCTCCGGCCAAGACTATTCTTCATTGAAGTTTTCCTTTTTACTCTCTCCGTGGGCTTCACTTCGCACTTCAGATTCTCCCTGGGTCCAGTGGACCCACTTTCCTTCTTCTTTACAACGCTATATTCCAGCATCTCAGTGGTGACTCTCAGAGAGGCTGTTTTCTCTGCTGCTTAGCACTCTGCCATCTTCCCCCTTTTTGTGTGTGTAATACCCTTTTATTAAAAAATGTGCCTGTGCTTTTTTCACAATTCTTGGAAAGCTTGAGGCCAAGGGGTACTTGGCTGTTGTTCTGCGACTGTGTCTTCTGTTGTTACTGATCAGCTCACCTCATCATTTGTGAAACAAAATTGAAATTAGGAATCTGATCTTGTATGTTTAGTAATAGGGTGGGCATCATCATTGAAGTAGAAAAGGAAGATGTCTCTCTTGGATACAAAGATTTCAAGGTGTGTTTGAAGTTTTTTATTGTTTTGGGATTGACTGCAGGAATTTGGCTCTGAGCTACATGGCCCCCATATTTCTTTTTTAATTTTTGAAACGTGATCGCAGTTACCCGAGATGGGGAGGACATCTGATACCATGTCCACAGCTGTGAAGAGAGTCTTTTGACATTTAGCTGGTTTAAGATTGGGGTTCTCTAATTACCATTATTTACTGGGTGTCATTTGCTGAGGAGAGTAAGCATCAGTGAGGCCTGATGTTGCACACCTTGAATTGCAACTGGTTGGGGGACTGAGACAGGAGTATTGCAACACCGAGTCCCACTTGGACAGTTGAGCAAGAGCATGTTTCTACCTGGAGTAGTTTGAGATGTTCTTGAAATGTAACTTGCATGATGCCCTAAGCTAATTTGTTAATACTAAAGAAAAACAAAAAAATTTAGTGGAAATCTTGCAGCTTTGTAATTTATTTACTTCTCTCACTAGTGGTATATGTTACAATACCTGCCTGTGATAGAAGATGGCAGTCCTGATCACTGCTTTGTCAGCAACTGGACACCCAGGATGAACAGCCAGTGATTAGTGCACTGTACTCCATAATGTATGTAAGCTATTTAGTATTTTATCATGAATTTGTGTCTGTGTTACACAAATATCCCCCAATACAGTTGAAGGGAAATGTGTTGAGCAGGTTTAAAGAAGTTTTGACAATGATGTTAGATTAATGTGGGATATTCTGGGCATTTTCAGTAGTTTTTATTTTCAACACCCCTTGGGTTGATCACAGGGTTTTCCCTTATTAACTCAGATAGCATCTGGAGACTCATTTCTTCAACTCTGCGTGCAGTCCTTTTTGGAAGATGACATTCATCAGGTTGTTTCCTGTTTTGAATGTTGTAGTAATCAGGTTTTCCAGAGCAACCCAGCCAGGAGAATTGTTTGAGTAGTGAGTGTTTGGAAAAGGGAACGCTATTCTGGGACTTTTTGTTTTGGGGTTGTGTTTGTTTTGCTTTCACTTTGTTTTATTTGGTACTATAGTAAGGTCCCCTACACTCATTATATTCTCTAACATCAGCATGAAAAGGGAATAGAGCTTAGCATGGTAGCACACACCTGTAATTCCTGCACTCAGAAGGCTGAGGCAGGAAGATTGGTGCATGTTTGAGTCCATCCTTGCTGACAAAGTGCATTCAAGGCCCGCGTGAACTGCATAGCAAAACTCTGTCTTGAAGAGATAAAAAGAAAAAAAAGAAGGAATAGCGCTTTTCACTAAACACACAAGGCTGAGCCGTTTAACACAAGACAGTAAGTACGTGAAGACGGAAGGAAACACTTCCATTCCTAGCTCTAATGCTGATGATAGGAATCCTTCCAAGGATCAGAGCAGCATGGTGATGGCCTTACACACTGCCGCCCTGCCTTTCTGTGGTTTCTTCTGTATTATTGTCATTCTTATTATGATGATTATTTTGGGGTTTTTTTTGGCTTTTTGAGACAGGGTCTCATTGTATATTTCAGGCTGGCCTTGAGCTCACTTTGTAGCCCAGGCCGGTTCGAACTTGCAATGATCCTCGTGCCTCAGCCTCCCCGTGCTGGGATGACAGGAGTGTGCCAGCATGCCTGGCTTATTATTTTGGCTTGCTTTGCTCGAAGATTTTCACTATGCAGTACACAGTGGCCTTGTGCTCACTGTATATCCCGTGCTGGTCTCAAACTCATACCAATCCTCCTGCCTCAGCCTCCTGAACTGGGATTACAGGCCTGTGCCACCACATCTGGATTCTTTAATTTTTTTCATTCCTTCTTTCAGAGACTTAAGACTTTGAAGCTCTTGGAATGCACCCCACACATACGGCCCAGTGCAGTATTTGCTGTGTGTTCTAATTGCTCCTGTGCTGACAGGCCACTGAGCATAACCACAGGAAGCATGTCCCTACTGTGCACTTCGAATGCCATCGTGTGTTTTTTTTAAATCACTGCCTCACATTGGTGATTTAAAGTGAGCAGTGCGTTTCAGCCTCATAAGATTCAAACGTATGGCAGTTCTACCTTTTCAAAGAGAGGAACTTCTAAGATTCTTAGAATTTAGTACAAAAGTGACTGCAAGAGTCAACTGAGATGTGGGCTTAAAGAAATAGCTTTTAAGGGCCAGGCACGGTGGCATACTCCTGTAATCCCAGCATTCAGGAGGCTGAGGCAGGAGGATCACTGCAAATTCGAGACCAACCTGAGGCACAAAGTGATCCAAGGCCAGCCTGAACTGCATAGTGAGACCCTGTCTCAAAAAGACAGAAGAAGAAGAAAAAAAGAAATAGCTTTTAAAACTGAATGAATCTTGTCAGCCATTAGGCACAGAGCAGATAGGGACTCTATTCAACTGCGATGAAGAGAGAGGTACCAAGGCTCAGGGAGAAGGTGGACAACTGACTCTTGCTTCAGGCTTTCTATTTTTTTGATACCAGGGATCAAACTCACAACCTTGTGCTTGCCAGGTGGGCGCTGTGCCGCTGAGCTGTATCTGGCCTGATTCATGCGTTTTAAACGTGAGAATTTTCCAAATGGCTTTCTTCCTCCCACCCCTCTCTGAGTTATACAGCAATTTTTCTCTATCACTGAGAACCTGTCAGAGCTGGTGGAGGAAAACTCACCAAATTTTAAGACAGGGAAGACCTCACCAGGATATTTTACGTCTCAGTCTTCTCTTGTGCTTGTTCGTTGTGACACATAACATAGCTGTATCCTTGGTCTGTCTCTTCTTCAGAGCAATGTGCACTTCTGTAGGCCCGCCTCTTCATGTTTCAGTTTACTCTGCGAGGGATGTGGGCTTTAAGTCAGCCTGCTTTTTGCTATTGAGAAACAGGCATTCCTTCTGTGTGTTTCCAGGTGAGCTGAAAAGCAGAAGTGCATGAGTTCACCGTTTGATTCATAGTGACATTTAACCCTTGACACTCATGCCTTTTGTGTCCCCATTGAGGACAATGTGATTAAAAGCCTAGGTGCTCACAGCTTTGGACCTGACAAATACTTTGATGCCCACAACTCCGCCTGCAAAGGGAGTTTTCACTCTGTTCCCTGCTACTCTCATTAGCCTCTGAGGCCAGGCCCCTTTCTCCTCTCTTTGAGCACACTTGGCACATGGCTGAGAGCCCTACTCTAATCTCCCGCAGTCCTCAGGTATGTGAGTAATAGTCCTCAGGGTTTGTGTGTCCTATTTCACAGCTGTGACCATGAAAGCCACTTCTCTCAAGGATGCACAGGATGTGGCAGCACCAGTGGGAAGTGCATTCATGAATTAGCTGGAATGCCTGCCTTGTCTTTCTCTGATGTTCTGTCCGACCCTCCTCCTGGTGTCCATGGCGCAGTCTGTGCACTGCTTGCTGGGCGTGTGCAAATCACACACTTGTACCATTCTACTTCTTTGGCTGTGCCTGCTCTGTAAATCACCTGTCATTTTTCCATGTTAGAAGCAGGAAAGGAAGCATAAGTTGTGTCTTTCCACGTAGCATTGTAGTGTTTATATGTTTTGCAGTTAAATTTATTCTCAGAAAAGCTTTGGTGGGATTGAACGGTCATAACAATATAAATATCCTGGGAACTCTGAAAGTTTTACAGCTGAGCCTTGGGCAGAGCACCCAGGGGATACCTTGTTAGAGTAGATTTTGAAACTTTGTACCTGAAAGAAGCTGTTACATTTGCAGGTATATTTGGTACTGAAAATTTTTTCTTTTTATTATTATGCCCATTAAGTATGCAAACCATTGGTGTTAGTACATTTCATATACATTTTTTATCATATCCCTAATTTCTCTCCCTTATGCCACGTTTCAGGTCACTGAGCCATAGGATAATAGGACTTCTTTATCTAACCTCACAGTTCTTAGACATTCTCCACTAGAAAGTGTAACTGTTTTCATTAACTTTCCAAATTATCAATCATAACTCTTGCTTAGTGTTCAATTTTGATTAATGCTTAGTGTTGCTTAGTGTTAAAACTGTCTAGAGAAGCAGTTTCAGATTTTGAAATCCAGTCTAAATAGAATCAGAAACAGAAGGAATCAATACCATAAGTAAAAAGTTGAGGGAAAAAAAAGATATTTTCCTTGATCTCTCACAGTAATTCATAAGGCATTTTGTCTCTATGTTTTTTCACATTGATTCTGACTTTTAGGCTCCTTCTGTGACCCACGCTTTAGTGACTCTGTACAAGTAAACCTGGGTTTAACCAGCAGGAGAAATAATGTTCTCATCCCACTGTTGCTTTAGCACTGAATTCCAGTGTAGCCTCAAAGGTCCTGTATGATGAGTGCAAATGGATGGAGAATAAGTGTTTGACCTCCCAGACATAAAGTAAACATTAGGAGAACTCAGCCTCATATGAGTTCTTTATGCATAGACTTGAGAAAGTTCCTGTTTGTATCTCACTTTTCTTACTGGAAATCCATGTCTGATGATGCAGGAGGCAGTGACCATCGAGGATGTGGCTGTGAACTTCACCAGGGAGGAGTGGGCTTTGCTGGACCCATCGCAGAAGAAGCTCTACAGAGATGTGATGTGGGAAACCTTCAGGAACCTGGCTGCTATAGGTGAGGAAGGTGCTGTTTTCTCGTTTATGCAATCAGCGAGCATTGGGTCGTGCTCATCAGCACAGTTTCCTTAATGGGGAGGTGCAAACGTTACGATGCATCTTCCTGGCATGGTCACATTGTACTGTGAATATAACTGAAATCTAGTGATTTTCATATATGTAGTAACTCATCATTAAATTTCTGTTTCTACACTTTAGGAAGGAACTCAGTGGAGCAGCAAACTGAAGATGAGTACAGAAATTACAGGAAATACCTAAGGTAATTTGTACTCAGAAAGGAAAGTTCCTCAAGTGTCAGAATGTTAAACCTAAGAAAATTTCAGAAACAAGATGGTGTTTAGACTTCTTTAATCTTTCACAATTTCTCAATGGACATATATGCATTGAATCTCTAATCTGACAGTTGAGTATTTGAAATATTCCAGTATCTGAAATGTGGGTGGTACCTGTATTATGCCATAACTGACATTGTTGAGATCATGTAAAAGAACAGCCACATGAGTTGGCACCTGCCCATAATCCCAGCACTCCAGAGCCTGAGGCAGAAAATTTGCCATGTGTTCCAGGCCAGACTAGGCCACATAGTAAGTTCAAAGCCAGACTCAACTACAGAGTGAGACCGTGTCTGAAATCTTAAGAAAAAAGAAAAAAAAAAACAAAACAATTTTGTCCCATGCCCAGATTTATTGTCATGTTGAGTGAAATTGCATTTAGGCATTGCAGACAAAATGATACAAACAAATTTTGTGCATACATTGATTATATATCCATGTTTTTAAAAGACCACTTTTCATAGCAAATGAATTATATGTCTTATTATATGTAGTTAAATGTGACGTATATATTCAGCGTTTCAAAAATTTCTAATGCGAATGTATTCAAAATCCAAAAACTACCACTGTTTTGATCCCATTTATTTTCATGTTGTCCTACAAACCCATAGTACATTCATATTCCAAAATATTAGAAGGCACATCCTCATGTTATTCTTGAGACTGTCAGTGTGCTACAACATCTATGGAAATGTGAATAGGGATTCCACAGAAGAGGAAAAATAAACATTGTGTTTCATCCAACTGTACTTTTTTGGGTTGTTTTTGAGAGAGTCTAACCATGTAGCCCAGGCTGGCCTTGAACTCAGTGATCCTCCTGCGTTAGCCTCCAGAATGATAAGCATGCACATTCATATCAAACCATATCCAACTATACTTTTTCTGTGTATATTCCCCACAATGTTAAAGTGACCATATTACAGTGGTGCTTAAGTACCCACCTGTAGCAGCACAACTTAGAAAAGCTAAGCTCCGGTAAAAGCCTAAGTGTCTATTCACACATGGATTGATTAAGGAAATATGGGCTAGCCTGGGCATAAAGGAGCATGCTTGGAATCCTAGTACTCTAGGAAGCTGAAGCAGGAAGATCACACATTCACTTGAAGCCTCTGCAACTTAATTATTCATGAGATTCTGATTCAAAACAAAAGTTTAAACTCCTGTGGGTATATTTCAGTGCTAAATTTCTGGTTCAGTTTCCACCACTCTAGAACATACAGTGTGTACACATAATGGAATCGTGTTCTTCCACAAAAGAATGAAGTGTTGGTGTTTGCCATTAAATAATATGTCATTCATTAAATAAGTCTGACCGAGAAATTTTAATATGACAGGTTCTATTTTGTATGACAATCCAGCACATGAATGAAGGAGTAAATAGAGGAGAGACGGTGGCAAAGAGGGAAGCAGGCATTGTGGAGTGGGTGAAGTGGCTCAGTGGAAGGGGAGGGGATGGAGACATGAAGGAAAAGGTATCAAAGATCATCAGTGCATGGAACATGGCTCATCAAGATGTGTCCCAACTCCTCAAAGTGAAATTATTGTGTATTGCAATTGGGTTGATTACAAACTCCCAAATGCATCTTACCCTTTCAGTAAAAGCTGTGGCCAAGCCATCATGCTGAGTGTACAGCAAATGGATGATTATATGTTCTTAGGGGGCATCAAATCAGATCTCATGGTGAATCATTACTAAAAGACACTATTAAATGTGATCGGTTGTTTTGTTACTCTCCCCTTTTACAGAAGTGAAGAGGTAGAGCAATCGTGTCAGTATAAATTCTTGTATCATCATGGAGAAATGGTTGCTCAGACTCCAGATACATATATGCACATGAGATTTGTTGGTATGAAACCAGGTGAAAGAATTTCCTCTAGAAGGGCCCTGGTTTGTCATTCACCAGCAGATGGGCTCATCATGGCTAACACTGCACTCAAACCATATGAGCAGCAGGGCTTTCAAGAGAAGCTGTCTACCTGCAACAAACTTGAGAAAGCCTGCAGAAACCTCCAGTCTTCTGTGAAATATACAATGACAAGTCCTGGAGAGAAATCCCAGGAATATATGCCCTGTGCAAACGCCTATTCTGATTGCACTGAAGAAAGTACCCTTGAAGAGAAGCCAGATGTCAAATCATTCGTTACAAATAATGATGTGGAAATAAGGGAAAGCAGTCACAGTGAACTGAATATATATACATGTGTACCATTGGGAGGTTTTAATTCTCACCATGATATTCAGACATGTAAAGCAGCTTATTCTGGAGAAAAAACCCATGTACAGAAACACTATGGAAAATCCTTCACTAATAATTCACTGAGTGTTCATGAAAGAAGTTGCATTGGAAAGAAACCCTATTCATTTTGGCAATGTGGAAAAGCTTTTAACACAAGTGGTGTTTGGCAAACTGATGAAAGCACTCACACTGCCATGAAACCTTATGCTTGTAAACAATGTGGCAAAGTTTTCAGGCGTAAAGATAACTGGAGAATGCATGAATGGACTCACACTGGGGAGAAACCCTATGTGTGTAAGCAATGTGGGAAATCTTTCAATAGAAAACATAATTGGCAAATACATGAACGAACTCACACTGGAGAGAAATCCTATGTATGTAAGCAGTGTGGGAAATCTTTCAGCACACACAGTGTATGTAAAGTACACGAGCGGACTCACACTGGGGAGAAACCATATGTATGCAAGCAATGTGGGAAAGCTTTCAGCACACACAGTGTGTGTAAAGTACATGAACAGACTCACACTGGAGAGAAGCCCTACATATGTAAGCAATGTGGGAAAGCTTTCAGCAGAAAACAAAATTGGCAAATACATGAACGGACTCACACTGGGGAGAAACCCTATGTATGTAAACATTGTGGAAAAGCTTTTACCAGAAAAGAATCTTGTCAGGAACATGAAAGAGTGCACAATGGAGAGAAACCCTATGTATGTAACCAATGTGGAAAAGCTTTCAGCAGAAAAGATACTTTGCAACAACATAAAACAGTGCATAGTGGGGAGAAACCCTATGTATGTCAGCCATGTGGGAAAGCTTTCAGATTACGCAAGCATTATCAACGACACATACAAACTCACACTGGGGTGAAACTTCATGTATGTAAACAATGTGAGAAAGCTTTCAGCACACGTACTAAGTGTCAAATGCATGAGAGAATTCACACTGGGGAGAAACCCTATGTATGTACACAATGCGGAAAAGGTTTCAACAGCAAAGCAGGTTGGCAAATACATGAAAGGACTCACACTGATGAGAAACCCTTTGCATGTAAGCAATGTAACCAAGCTTTCAGCAGTAAATATAGTTGGAAAATGCACGAATGGACTCACACTGGGGAGAAGCCATATGTATGTAAGCAGTGTGGGAAAGCTTTCAGCATACGTAGTGTTTTTAAAAGGCATGAGCTAACTCACACTGGGGAGAAACCCTATGTATGTACTCAATGTGGGAAAGCTTTCAGCAGCAAACCAGGTTGGCAAATACATAAAAGGACTCATACTGGGGAGAAACCCTATATATGTAAGCAATGTGGGAAAGCTTTCAGCACACACAGTGTATGTAAAGTACATGAACGGAGTCACACTGGGGAGAAGCCCTATGTATGTAAACAGTGTGGAAAATCTTTCAGCACAGGCAGTAAATGTAAAGTACATGAATGGACTCACACTGGGGAGAAACCCTTTGTATGTAAGCAGTGTGAAAAATCTTTCAGCACGCGTGGTGATTGTAAAAAGCATGAACACACTCACACTGGGGAGAAACCGTATGTATGTAAGCAATGTGGGAAATCTTTCAGCACACGCAGTAACTGTAAAGTACATGAACGGATTCACACTGGGGAGAAACCCTATGTATGTAAGCAGTGTGGGAAATCTTTCCGCACACACAATAATTGTAAAGTGCATGAACAGACTCATGCTGATGACAAACCCTATGCATGTAGTCAGTGTGGTAAAGCTTTCAGCACACGTGGTGATTGTCAAAAGCATGAACAGACTCACACTGGGGAGAAACCGTATGTATGTAGGGAATGTGGGAAAGCATTTCGAAGAAAAGCAGGTTGGCAAATACATGAACGGTCTCATACAGGGGAGAAACCCTATGTATGTAAGCAATGTGGGAAAGCCTTCAGCACACGTGGTGTATGTCAAAACCATGAACAGATTCACACTGGGGAGAAACCCTTTGTATGTCCTCAATGTGGGAAGGCTTTCAGCAGAAAGGCAAGTTGGCAAAAACATAAATGGACTCACACTGGAGAGAAACCCTATGTATGTAAACAGTGTGGGAAAGCTTATACCAGACAATATCGTCTTCGAGAACATGAAACAATCCACAGTGGAGAGAAAGCCTATGTGTGTTAGCAATGTAGTAAAGCTTTCAGATTACACAGACATTGTGAATGACATGTAGTGAGTCACACTGGGGTGAAGTAAGTATGTAAGTAACCTGGGACAGACTTTAGAACACAGAGATTGTCAAGAGCCTGAAAGGACTCACTCTCCAAGGGAAATCCTATGTATGTAAATAATGTCAGAAAAGTTTCACCACTCATTGTGTTTCTGAAAGACAGGAAAGAAATAACACTGGGGTGTAAACCTGTATATGTAGCCAATGTGGGAAAGTGTTCAGCTCACATGGTCTTTGTCAAAGACATGAAGGAACACACTGTTGAAATACTATGTATATGAGCAGTGTGTGAATGCATTTGGTACACAGAGGTCAAACAGGAAATAAATTACACTTGGGAAAAAGTCTGCAGAAACAGGGAAAGCCTCTGCGGTGAGATTCATGCACATTAACAAGGAGAGTACAAGAACTGCATATAGGAGGTGACTCAGACATGGATCATACTGAGGAGAACCTTTTCTAAACAGTGTAAAATTCATTTCGGTTCACACAAGTATCAGTACATACATGAAAGAATTCACAGTTGAGAGACTCAGGACATATGAGCAATTAAAATTCAAATACATGAAAGAACTCACATGAAAGGGAACATGATATATATGGAAACCCTTCAAGTCTTCCATTTTACCTTGAAATACACGAAAGAACTCCCACTAATAAAAGGAAATCCTTTGTAAGTAATGTGCAAAAGCATTGCGTGATCCTGTTGACTTTATAAATTGTAGAAGTTCATGGGTGGTAGTGTAAACACAGAACATCAGATTTCTTCATTTTCTCATTACTTTTCATAAAACATGACATTGCACAGTGGGAAATTCATATCAGTGTTTACTACGTGAGAACACCGGTAGTCAGTTAATTCATGTGGCAATACTCTATTATGACAAAATATTAATAGAAATGTAGTACTCCAGTTATCAGTTGTCTTGCATGCAAGAATGAATATTGTATCAAAACCCTGTGGATGTACAAAGATCCCATCTATAACGTTTTCTAAATCTTTTGGTCACTTCTCATACAGTTGAAATATAAGCACTGGGTTTTATAACGGGCTATCAATTATTTCTTCAGAAATAGACAAGAGATATGCTAAAGTGTAAATATTGTAAGCTTGGTATTAAAAAAGATCTCTGGATTGCATTATTTTAGGTTCTCTTCTAAGAATTAAGTGTTGCAAACTAGGGGTGATGGCACACCCTGGAGTCCCATCACTCAGGAGACTGAGGCAGGAGGATTGCTGTGAGTTATAGGCCAAACTTGACTATATGGTGGGTTCAAGGCCAGTCTGAACTACACGGTGAGACCCTGTCTCAAAAGTAAATAAATAAATAAATGTAGCCAGGAGTAGTGGTACATGCCTGTCATCCCAGCGTTTGGGTGACTGAGGCAGGAGGATCATTTTGAGTTCCAGGCCAGCCTGGGCTACATAGTGAAATCCTATTTAAAACCAAACAAAACTAAAAGCAAAAAAGAATAAATATGCTCACCTAATGCTGTAGCTTCTTATAAGCAATAGCTCAGAAGTTTAATATGGTCTCTTAAAATATGTAATAATTGTCTTTATTTTGCTCTACATGAGATCCAAAGAGGAAGTGGTTGTATTTCTTGCAGTAGACTCAGTATTTTGCACATCATTTCTGTTTCCTTTTGTTGTGTTTAGTAGTTACGGGGTAACGTGACTCAAAAATTGAATTTTCCTTAACTTTTTATTTCTAGCTTGTATTTGAAAGTTTTCTACACACAGTCCATTCTTGCAAGATTTCTTAATTGGATGTCATATTTTGTAATTTTGTTACTAATTTCTGTACATGTGCTTAAGTGTTTATCTGTTTTCAAACATGTAAATTAGTATGTTCAATATTCTAACATATCTGTTCATATCCCAAAATAATATCAGATAATATGTATTGCATAATTTTCCCTGTTTATTCTCTTCAGCAGCATGATTCATATCCTGTGTGTACAGTATTGGTTGTTTTTTTATCATTAAATTTACTTTTCATGCTCGTATTGCTAGGTTTCATTTGGTAGGTTATACATTCAAAAAGAAAAGTCTGTATTTTTGTGAGTTCCCCACTGCCAGGAACCAGGAGAACCATATATTTTCTTAAAGATGCAATGCACTGTAATAATTCACCTCTCCACCAGCTATCAGTGTTGATATGATTTCTCAGCAAGAATATGCTCAGGAATTTTTTACCATTTGATATTTGTTTTGGCAGGTTTCTATTGGGTTTCTCATCTTCATAATGAAGTAGCTTGTTTTTGTTTTTGTTTTGCTGTGAATATCATTTGCACTTTGGAAAATGATTTTTTTTCATCTAGAAAACAAAATCCAGTTATTAAAATAGAAATTGAGTAATTTTTGTGTTTCATTTGTGTTCTTTTAACAACTTTAGAGATAAATATATAGTGGTTTTTATCATCATCAATAGCTACCATTGTCTGATGATTGAAGGAAGTGATGTCACTTCTACCACATAATTCTTGGACCACCTGTCTGTGAGACCATCTGGCATCCTTGCCTTGTATTTGCTAGTACTGCAGTGTTTTCTAAAACGTCCTGCGTTGCTTTGTCCTTCAATTCAGTAGCTGCTCCATTTACTCTGGGGTCGCATTCCACTAATGCTAGGTCAAAGGATAAGTGACAAATGCCATAAGTCTTAATATTGTGAGCAGTACACGTCATCTTAATCTGTGTTAGTTATGCTTAGACTTAATTAGCCATCATGTGGACAATATTTTACAAACTTATTTTTATGTATTTTGCTTTTTTTTTTTTTTTGAGACAAGCTCTCACCATGTAGCCCAAGCTGGGCTCAAACTCATGGCAAACCTCAGCCTCCCAAGTGCAGGTTTTAAATGCATTCGTCACCACACCAGGTGAAAATTTATGTCTATCTTATACTGAAATATTTAATGTCTCATGTGCTTCATGAACTCTACAGCACTGCAGAATAAGTACATTGCTACCATTTACGTGCCTAAACATGTGGCTACTAGTACTGCAGTTCACTTCTAATTATCATCGTCATCATCAGACCATTGCAGAGTGCATACTGCTATTCCAGCCAAAGGCAAAGTGGCAGTAGAGGTCATTTTATCTTGAGCATATTTACTTCCAGACAATTTAGCATGAAAAAATACTGTTGGCACTGGTGGTTTCTGTCTGTAATCCCACCACTCAAGCACAGGTTGAATTGTGTGATTAAAACCAAATTATGCAACTCAGTGGAATGTGTGTAATAATCAAGCACAAAATACTGCAGACTTAGCTCACTGCATTAATACTGTTTTTCGGTTTTTTGTACCCGGGATTGAATTCATGACCTCGTACTTACCAGGCAAGCACTTGAGCTGCCAAGCTAAATCCCTGGCCCCTGCATTAATATTCTTTGATAACCCTGTGTTTTATCTTCCAGGCCTCAACCAAAAAAAGAAAAAA
>RJWT010014965.1:0-20726 GCA_004365215.1 Cuniculus paca
TTCTTATGGCTAATACATTGTGTCAACTTGAGAAGTTTAGAAGTTTAACTGAGAGACTCAGCAGGGAGACAGGATTCTTACTTTGTAATTATCCTTATCCTGTGCAAAGGAGGGCAAGGACATTTTGTGTGTTTCACCCACCGTGAAGGGGTGGGGGTGAGTACCATATAAGGATAGAGAGGAGGCTTTTGACTCGCTTTTGCTCTGGCTGCTGCCTTGAAGTGTTGCCCCAGTGCCATGCCACTCTGCCTTGGAGCCAGCTGATTATGGACTGAAATCTCCAGAAACTGTGAGCTAAATAAACCTTTCCTTGCTTCACTTTGGGTGTCAGGTGTTTTGTCCCAGCAATGAGAAAAAGTAACCAAGACAGGGCTAACTCACAAGAGACTCAGAACTTCCCATGCAGAAGTACTTTCAAATTCTGGGAGTCTGTTTACTGTCATTCATGCTTTCTTTTGTGATGTCTTTGCCTAAATTATGACTCTGTCTGGAGTAGCACTGTTTTTCCTTCCTCTGCCTCTGCTGTCTACAAACTCCCAAGCAAACCCCTGGTCTCCAAGCAGTATGCAGGGTATTTAGTCTCACTCTTAAGTTGACCCTCTGCTCAAGAACCCCAGGTCACTCTTTTCCTTTTTATCTTCCAATGCCAGACCATCTTATTCTCTAGTTTCATAAAACCGTGTATATTGCTTTATCATTTTAAGAACCACATGGAACCTTTTATTGGGGTGGTGGGTGCTCTAACCTGGACTTAGCCCCTTGAATACAGCGACTGTTCTGTTGATCTCTGTACCTTGAAATCTAGCATAATGCTCCTCAGTAATGTCAAGAGGATGCAGTGCCAGCAATACTCTTAGTTTCTGATGACAATAAAAGGTAATGCAAAAATGTTTACACAGTTCATAGCCTCAGTAATAAATGGTCTCTAAAATAGAATCTTTTCAAGGGTTTTAAATTAAATCAGCATCCTTAGCCTACAAGCTCACATCTTAATCAGAATCAGTTACAAATCACATGTCCAGTAGTCACATGTGTCTAGTGGCTATTGTGTCAGAAAACACAGCTCCGAACTACAGACATAATAATTTGTATAATCCCACACATGCCATGGCATGAAAGGGGACACCAGAGGTTGAATTATTTCTCTCTGCCTATGATATTAATCCTAAAAGGAAGTGTCCCCTATAATAATATTTTCCTTGGGGAAATGGAGAAGGGAGAATTTCTGTAGAATTTTTTAACTAGAGAAAGAAAATATAGAGGTAAAATATTTATCTGTGTGACATTTGTCATGCCTATAAGCTTTGCCAATAAGAACAGAATACAAATTATGATAGACAATATTCTGTCTACATTAATGGTGTTGTGAAGAAGAATAGACACTGTATAGGGGAATAGGAAGGATGTTCAGGATACTAGGAGAATCACACAGTATTTATGATCTAGCATTCAGCTCCCTGTATTTGACCACATGGATCCCTTCCAAGACTTCCTTTTATGCTAAAGGCACAAGAACGTAAAAGCCTCTGAGTAAAATTTAAGCCACATAACAAATGTTTTCTTCCCACAAATCTTGTTTTCCTTGTAGTGAGGAAACAAGGGCTTTAACTCTAACCACAAATTGTAACCCAAGGTGGGGAAAATGTCCAGGAAGAAAAGTGGAAGTTCACAAATAGGTTGGAACAAAGAGGGGCTGGGGGTGTGGGTGAAGATTAATCTTATTAGGATCATATATCATGAAGGTGTCAGGTGTGAAAGCAAACGAATGGCCTGTGTTTATCTGAGCCAAACCGTGTGCCTCACCCAAACAGCCACTCTCTAGAGCATTTTTTTTACCCATAATAAATTGGCTAAGTCGTGGTAGGGCATTGATAATAAAGTACATTTAGGTGCAGTTAGAGATTTCCTGCCAGGTTTTAGATGCAACCATGCTCTCCCACTCTCTTTTTCTTTCTTACTCTCTCTCCCTCTCCTTTTTATCACTGCTGATTCGAAAAGCCCTTTGGAAAGATGAAGTAGGTAGAAATCAAAATAAATGGATTCTATTAAAACCGGCAATGCATCAACTGCTTGATAAAGTGATTAATAAACAGCTTAGGATGGTGATTGATTAAACTCTTTAATCAAAGTGCTAAACTGACTTAATATGGAGAGTTTCAACATGTTCAAAGTGTACATTTTCCCTGCCTAAGGTTCACTGTTGTTTATGTAACTTTTCTGAAGTGTATCCCTTAGGTCTAACCTTCAGAGAGCTGGGGCTCTGGAATGTGTAAGGATTATAAAGTATCACAAAACTGCATTAGCTGCTGAAATGTGCTCATGAATTATAGGACCTTTCCACTAGGCAACAAGTCATTTTTCAGAATTTTGAATCCCTTCACCAAGCAGTTTCTTTGCTTGTACCACTTCATAATTCTTTAAGCCTTAATATATAAAGCAAGACAGTGCAAGTTTAAGAAGTTGCAATCATTCACTTTTCATTCTTGCCTTTAAGCAGTGATTGTTTTATTGCATAAGGTCAAGGTTCTGAGGGTAAGGAAGGAGGCTTATTTTTGCCCTTAGGTAGTTTCATGTTCATTAGAAAAGGGTATATTTTGTCCAATACATTTAAATCTCCACCGCAGATATCATTTTTGACACAATTAATCACTGCACACCAATTTAATAAGCTATTTAATACCTAAAAGTTTGTGACAGTAAAATGGACTTCAAAACCTGTTCCCCAGAGGCCAAATAAAAACATCTTGGGAATTAGGGTTGGAGAAAAGGGGGGGGGTATGAAGATCTGTGCATTAATGGGAGAACCTGGGTGACCCACGTTGCTTCTCTGTGATGAACATAATTCAGGGAATTCTTTTAATTCCATGTATAATTCTCCATGTAACACACTGTGCTGGGAATTATATGGGTTGCCAAGGCAAAAACATCACTACTTTCTTCAAGAATCTTGAGGGAGGTTATACAAGGTAGAGAAAGTATTTGGTTTAATAATTTAAGATGCTAATACTTAAGATGCTATGATTGGTGACTGAAGCAAAGGATGGTACAAGGAATTGGGAAAGCTTCAAAGATACCATTGCAGATGATTTAGTTTTGAAAGATGAATAGAATTCAGATAAGAAGACAGATGCCCTGACGTAGAGGTGTTGGTGTAAAAATCATTACTCAGAGGCAGTAATTTTGAGGGGCCACTCAGCTGTCCAATTTGTTCAGAGTGCAGTGTTCACTTACAGGAAAAGCCAGGCATGAGATGATGGGAACTGTGGGTTGGAATCATTATATAAAGATTCTTGAGGCATCTATTTTAATCTGATGTGCAATAGGCAGCTACTGGAGGACTAGGAATGGAAGAGAGGCAGACACTGGAACAGAGACGAGCTGTTTAGAGATAATCCAGGACCCAACCCATGGGTTTAAATAGCAGCTCTGACCATTAGAGATTTATGAATGTGAGAAAGTACTCAAAGTAAATCAATCTTTCTTTCTTTCTTTCTTTCTTTCTTTCTTTCTTTCTTTCTTTCAGACAGCTCTCAGCTTGCTCTTGAACCCACTATGTAGCTGAGATCACCCTTCAACTTGCAGTTTCCCTAACTCAGCCTCCAAAGTACTAGTGCTACAGGTATGTACCACCACATCTGTCTTGGTTTCCCCACTCTTTCTTGCTCTAAGTCAGTCTTGCTCTATAGTTCAGGCTGGCTTTGAATTCACAGTGAAGCTCCTGGCTCAGCCTCTCCAGCACTGGGATTACAGGTGTATGTCTGGTTTCCTTTCTGGATTGCAGATAATAGTGGTAGCTGTTGTGTGGGATAATGACTGAAATCATGTAAAGATCTTAGAATAGTGCCAACTAATAAGTATTAAATAATGTTTACCGATGATTACCATCACTATTTCCAAAAATAATCTTCTATAATTTAGGACTGCACTTTAGGGAACTTAAACTAGAATGGGTTTTTAAACATCAATTGGAAAAAAGGAGATGCAGATAATGAGTGAATATGTTTGATGACTACACTCAGAACTTCCAAGAAATTTTAAAAAAGGGGTTTTCTTTAAGGTGTTTTAAAAGACAAAATTACAATAAATTTTATTTTGCAGATATTAATTGACCTTATTTGTGATTCTTGAATTGGGCTGCAGTCCAGAACAAAAATACCTCCAGATGCCCACTCTTCTACATGGAAAGGTATATTGATAGCCCCAGAAAATTAAATGCCCTATGAAGAGGGAAGTGAGTTACAGAGCTGCTTGACTGGTCATTGTTTTGTGTCTCTTCCTGCTAAATATGGTTTTGAGTGGTTGATGACTTATCATTGAAAGAGATTTGCTACTTGTTGCAAGAGTACTTACAGGCTGTTTACTCATAAAGTTAGATTACGTTTTTTGGTGTTCAGAGAAACCTTTAGGGCAGACACAAAATGTGTAGGAGACAGCTGTCAGACAAAAAATTCAATCTAACAGGTGGCATGAGGATCCAGAAAGACAGAAGTAGAAGTGTGAAAAGTTGAGAGAAAAAGGAAAATAACAAATCAGGTATAAACTCTTGATAGTTCTTATGTTGCTTCATACTTTTGGATATAGTGCTGTGAGGAGGAGCTGCTGGATATGTTGGATGACACATTAGAAAGACATCTAGCACAAACACCACTGGCTTCAATAGTCAGAAAGGAATATCCACACATGTTCAGAGGCCACCAATACATTAATGGCCAGTGTTCCAAGCCTGAGGGAAAGAAAGAAGAGAAATCTAAGGAGAACCTTCTGGGGGCTGCTCATATTAAACATATAGAGCATGAATGCATAAAGGGACTCAGTGGTCAGATTGGAAAATCTAAAGAAAGAAAAGACTTTGAGACTGTGAGACAGTGTCAAATGCCAAAGTCAGTTCTAAAAAGAATGATTTGCTTATCTTTAAGCATTCATTGTACTTTAAATAGTAACAAGCTCCTCTAGTTAAAAGAGATAGCTCTAGTTAGATGACGGCTCTTCCAAGAGACCATCAAGTTTAAGCTTTGCATTCGCCATTGCAGTGCTCAATGTGGTAAGGGAATGCAAAGGTTAATTCTTTGATAAGCTGGCATTTTGATAAAATAAAAGGGAACATAAAAGAGTCTACCAGCATAAGCCAACACCAGAAGGGGTATCAAAATCTAGCAGCATATTCACAGAGTGACTCATTTGGTTGACAAGTATGTATTTAGGTCTTTATCAAGAGTCTTCTGTGTACCAGGTTCCGTGGTTGGCCATGAAAACACTGTATAGAACATGCACATGGTCCCTGCAGTCAGGAAGTATAGAGTGCATCAAGGAGGACAGACATTAAACAGAAAAAAACATGATTACTCAATTAACTACACATCTGGCAGATTCCAAGAAGCAACAGGGCAGAGTGTTGTATGTATAAAGGACAAGGGTCTGGGTCTGTCTGCAGGATCTAGGACATTTTCCTGAGGAAGAGTTATTTGGGCTAAGATTTGGAAGATGGATGAAACAGTGCTGTAGGAAGACACAGTGAGGGAAATGGCCTTGAACAGTAAAGCAGACTTCTTCTTTGGAAAACAGAAAAGAGTTCAGTATGGTTGAAACACATAAAGACAGGGGAGACAGGAAGTATTGAAAGACAGGGCCAAGCCTAAAAGCACATTAATCCAAGAAAATGATGCAAACAACCCAACAGCAACAAGGAATCATTCAGAGGTTTTTAAAAATGTAATAAAATTTTACTTGAGAACAAATAACTACTTAGATGGTTATTAAAATTATGCTATACTAATGTTTGAGGCAGGACATATTGGTTGCTTCACAGTCCACCATGAACCCTTGGTAAGACTCTTGGAGACAAGAAAGCTGTACCCAAAGGCAGACCCACACTCAAACACCATCTCTGAGATCCATGGGGACTGGGAGTCTGTGTCCAGCAGCCCACAGTCATACAGGAACTGGAAGCCTGTGCCCACTGTCTCTCAGTCATCAGGGAACCTTCAGTGAGGCCTGCTAAGACTGGAAGTCTGTGCCCTGTGACCCACTCACACCTGGTAACCATCTCTGAGGCCCACAGGGACTGGGAACTTGTGCCCAGGAACCTGTAGTCATCAGGGAACCCACAGTGAAACCCACAAGGACTAGTTCCCTGTACCCAAAGACCCAGAACCAAGAGCAACCCTCAGTAAGGCCTGCTGATGACAGCCCACCAGAACAGGAAGTAACTAGGACTTGATATTCAGCTGATTTGGAGGAACACAGGAAAATACCAAAGCAAAAGAACTAAATTCATTCTCAAACTTTCAGCCCATCCAGATCAAGTTCATGTGACATAGACATGGATGAACTTGAAAATCACATTCCTGAAATCTGAAATGATAGCAAGGGGAGTAAAGAAACAACTCCAGAAAGTTGTAAAGGAAATCAGAGTGGAAATAATCATTCATAAAACAGAAATGATACACATAATAAAAACAGAAATGATACACATGATGAAAGAATTGGTGAATATATCCAATGAATATATAGATTAAAAAAATAGGACATAGGAAAGTGATGTAAACCTTGAATGAAGAATACAGGAAATAATTAGAATACATGAAACAGATTCAAGGAGATATTCAGGAAATCAAAAGTTCCACTGAAAGTTATCAAAACTGCATGAACAAAACTGAAGATACACTCTCAGATCTCGAAGACATGAGCAACTAGCAATCATTTAAGGAAACAGCTCTTAAAATAACAAGAAATTAGGAAATAATTCAACAGCTGCGAGATGATGTAAAGAGAAACAATATAAGCCTAATAGGTGTCAACAAAAAAGGAGACAACACAAATGACATAAAAAGATTATTTATAGACATAATAGCAGAAAATTTCCCAAGCATGGAAACAGAGCCTCACATACACACGAGTAAGGCATATAGAACTCCAATTAGCCATAACAAAAATAAATTTACACCCAGACATATAATAATCAAGATCCCAGAAATTTAGCACAAGAACAGAGTATTAAAAGCAACTAGAGAAAAGAAACAGATCACCTATCAAGTCTATCAGAATCAAGACAGACTTCTCAAAACAAACCATCAAGTCAGGAAGAGCATGGGGTGAAGTATTTCAAGTACTGAAAGAAAATAAGTTCCAACCCAGAATGATGAACCCTGCAAAACTATCTTTCAAAATCAATGGAGAAATAAGACATTTCCTTTTTTTTTTTTTTTTTAGGCACCAGGGATGAACCCACGACCTTGCGCTTGCCAGGCAGGTGCTTAGACCGCTGAGCTAGATCCCCAGCCCTGTTTTTTGAGACAGGGTCTCACTATGCCATTCAGGCTGGCCTTGAGCTCACTTTATAGCCCAGGCTGGTCTCTAACTCACAATGATCCGCCTGTCTCAGCCTCCTGAGTGCTGGGATTACAAGCATGAGCCACCACGACCGGCTGAGAAATAAGACACTTCTATGACAAAGAACTGAAGAAATTCATGAAAACCCAACCAACCCTACAAAGACTACAAAAAGATATTCTAGAAAGAGATACAAATGATCACAATTCCAAGAATAACAATAGAAAGAACAAGCAATCAACAAGCAGGACAAGCAAATAAAGAGAGAGGTGAAGGTAGGGAACCAACAACAGAAAGACAACACGATGAAAATAAGCCAAAACATACCAGCCATAACCTTTAATGTAAATGGTCTAATTCACCAATCAAAAGAAATAGACTAAGTGGATTAAGAAAGAAAATCCAAAAATGTGCTGTATACAGGAAACACAT
This sequence comes from Cuniculus paca, assembly GCA_004365215.1. Taxonomy (NCBI): domain Eukaryota; kingdom Metazoa; phylum Chordata; class Mammalia; order Rodentia; family Cuniculidae; genus Cuniculus; species Cuniculus paca. The sequence continues at coordinate 7,762 of RJWT010014965.1, forward strand.
TTAACTCAAAAGGAAATACATAGACTGAACACCAAAGGTTGGAAAACAATATTACATGTGACAGGAACCCAGAAAAAACAGTGGTAGCAACTCTGTTTGCAGACAATGTGAACTTCAGATCAAGAATGATTAAAAGAGATAAAGAAGGTCACTACATACTTGTTAGGGGAAAACTTCAAGAGGAAAAGAAAACAATCATAAATACATGTGCACCAAATATGGAAGCACCTAGTTAAGTAAGACAAATATAAATAGATATGAAAAATCAAATAAGTAATAATACAATCATAATCGGGAACCTTAACACTCCATTGACACAAAGAGACAGATCAACTAGACAAAACATTAGCAAAGAAATAATAGAACTAATTCAAACTTGTGAACATATAGACTTCCTGGATGTGTACCGAGCATTCCACCCAACAAGATCTGAATACACATTATTCTTAGCTGCACATGGGACTTTCTCTAAAATAAACCATATACTAGCCCACAGAACATGCTTAAGAAAATGGAAAAGAATAAAAATTATCACATGCATATTATCTGACTATAGTGTCATGAAATTGGAAATTAATGACAAAAGAAGTTGTAAAAATTCCATGAACACATGGAAACTAAGTAGTAACCACCTGAATAATCAATAGGTCACAGAGGAAATTAAAGAAGAAATTAAACAGTATCTATAAGCAAACAAAAATGCAAATACAACTTATTGGAACCCATGGAACACAATGAAAGCAGTCCTCAAAGGGAAATTTATTGTGGTGAATTCTCACATCAGGAAAACAGAACAAACAAAAATAAACAATCTGATGCTACACCTCAAATATCTAGAAAAAGAAGACTAATTCAAGCCCAAAGCAAAAAGAAGGGAGGAAATTATAAAGATCAGTGCAGAGATTAATGCAATTGAAACTAAGAAAACAATACAAAGAATTAATGAATCAAAGAATTAGTTCTTTGAAAAAATAAACAAAATTAATAAGATCCTAGTCAATCTTATAAAAAAAAGGGAAAAAACTCAAATTCAGGCAATAAGGAATGAAAATGGTGAAATCACTACAGACCCTATAGAAATACAGGTGATCATCAATACCTACTTCGAAAACCTTTACTCTCATAGGTTCGATAACACACAAGAAATGGACAGATTCCTAGAAAAAATTACCAAAGCTGGAAAAGAAGATGTAAAACTGCTGAATAACCAAATTTCAGTTAATGAAATTGAATATGTAATTAGAACCTTACCAACAAAGAAAAGCCCAGGTCTGGTTGGATTCACTACTAAATTCTACAATAAATTTGTGGAAGACTTAATGCCAACATTCCTTAAACTCTTCAATGAAACTGAAAGGGAAGCAATTCTTGCTAATTCATTCCTGGAAGCAAGTATTATCCTAATACCAAAAACCAGAGAAAGATCCAACTAAAAATGGCAACTGTAGGCCAATCTTTATAATGAATATAGATGCAAAAATCCTCAATAAAATACTGACAAACAGAATACAGCAAGTCATCAAGATGATTATACACCATGATCAAGTGGGATTCATTCCAAGAATGCAGAGATGGTTCAACGTATGCAAATCAATAAACATGGTACACCACATCAATAGAGCCAAAGATAAGAATCACATGATCATCTCAATACATGCAAAAAAAAAACTTTTGATAAAGTCCAACACTCATTCTTGATTAAAAAAAAAAACCCTACAGAAAATCAAAATAGATGATCTTTACCTCAATCTGATAAAGGCCTTCTATGATAAACCAACAGCCAACAACTTACTAAATGTATAAAAACTGAAATCTTTCAACCTAAAATCAGGAACAAGAATGTCCACTGTCACCACTCCTATTCTATATAGTTCTGAAAACATTAGCAAGCACAATAAGACAATCGAGAGTAATAAAAGGAATAAAGATAGGAAAGGAAGAAGTTAAATTACCATTATTTGAAGAGAACATGGTACTCCACATAGAAGACCCCCAAAACTCCACTGAAATACTCCTAGATCTAATAACCAAATTCAGTAATGTAGCTGAATACAAAGTCAACACTCAAAAATCGATAGCATTCCTGTACAATACAACAAACTCACCGACAGAGAAATAAGGGAAACCATACCCTTCACAATAGCACCCCCGTAAGAAGGGAATACTTAGGAATTAATCTAACAAACGAAGTAAAAGATTTACACAGTGAAAATTATATTACTCTGACAAAAGAAATCGAAGAAGATTTCAGAAAATGTAGATATTCCTCATTAATGGATAGGAAGAACAAACATTTTGAAAATGGCAATTTTCCCAAAATTGTTATACAGATTTAATGCAATTCCAATCAAAATACTATTAGCATACCTTTCAAATCTAGAGAAATCATTCATAAAATTCATGTGGAACCAGAAGACACTTAGAATAGCCAAGACAATTCTGGGCAATGAAGGCAAGGGAGGAGGCATTACAATCCTTGACTTGAAGTTATACTACAAAGTTACTGTGATAAAATCAGCATGGTACTAGCAAAAAAAAAAAAAAGACCTGAAGATCAGTTGAATAGATTAGAACAGCCACAACTACAAACACACTCAGCTAATTGTCTTTGACAAGAGAGCCAGACAAGTTCACCTGAAGAAAGACAGCCTCTTCAATATGTAGTTGGCAAAATTGACTTTCCATATGCTGAAAACTAAAACTAGATCCATGTCTATCACCATACACTAAACTAAAGCCAAAATGAATTAAAGATCTAAATGTTAAAACAGAAAGACTAAATCTTCAGGAATAAAAAGTGGATAGAAACCTTGAAGACATAGGGGTAGGTAGAGAATTCATGAACAAAAATCAAGCTGCACGGGAAATACTTTCCAGAATCAGCAACTAGGATCTCATCTTATTAAAATGTTTTTGCATGTCAAAAGAAATTTCCAACAGAGTGAAAAGAAAACCCATGAGTTGGGAAAATATCTTGGCCAACTGCCCTTCAGACAAAGGACTTCCATCTAGAACATATAAAGAATTTAAAAAAAATCAGGCCCCCAAAATTCAAAAACCCAATTCGCAAATGAGCATCTGAGATGAATGCTCACTTCTCAGCTGAAGAAATACAAATGGCAAATAAATATTTGAAAAAATGCTCACCATCATTGGTCATTAGAGAAATGCAAATTTAAACAATGCTGAGATTCCATCTTACTCCAGAAAGAATGGCCAGGATGAAGAAAACAACCAATAAGAAATGCTGGAGAGGCTGTGAGGAAAAGGGAACTATTTTCCACTATTGGTGGGAGTGTAGACTGGTGCAACCACTGTGGAAATCAGTCTGGAGATTCCTCAGAAAGCTAGGATTGGAAATCCCATTTGACCCAGCTATTCTGCTTCTGGGAATATTCCCAGAATAACTGAAAACATCATAGCATGGTGATATCTGTGCACTCATGTTTTTAGCAACACAGTTAGTAGTAGCCAAATCTTGGAAACAACTCAAATGCCCACAACCAAGGAATAGATTAAAAAGATATGATATTTTTATACAATGGAGTACTACTCAGCTATAAAGAAGGTTTGCATCAAGACTTTTATAGGTAAATGGATGACATTTGAAACCATAATCATAAGAGAAATAAATCAGACTCACATGTGTAAATGCCATAAAGTCTCCCTAGTGTAAGAAACTTACAGTAAATAAGATCCAAAATCTATATTAGATGTTGTGAAAGGGTAAGAAACTGCTCAAAGGGGAAAAATAACTAGAATAGGGGAAAGGAGAAAAATAAGGCAATAGGAAGAAGATGTAAATTTGTTTATATATACATAAAATAGCTAAGATGATTATACTACTAATTCTATTAGTTCTTGGAAGAGAACAGTTAATACTCACATGATTAGATCAATTTGCCTGTCTATATCTGGTAATCTAAGCTTCTCTTTTGAAGATAACAATATGTAATATTACAACCATTGTTAAACTCCTTTCATCTTGTTTTGAAAGCATACATTGTTACTGTTTTGGGGTTTTTGTTGTTCTTGTAGTTGTTTGTATGACTTTTGTGTTTTGTTTTTCTTGTCTTTGTTTTTTTCTCTTTAAAATAAAAAAAGCAAGAAAAAGAGATATTGGTTGCTGGAAGTACACAAATAATACACAGATTTAGGGAATCAAGTCAACAGAAATTGTGATTGTATGTGGGATAGAAAAGTGAAGACAGCAGAGATTCCTTTCAAATCTGCTTAAAGGTAATGAATGTTCCCATTACTTTACATTCAAGTATCTTCCCCTGTATTGGAACAAAACCTTAAACTCTTAATGTGGACCTTCATATGCTTCTACTTGTTGACTCCTGCCTTCATCTCCAACTGAAGTTTCCATCTTTCTTATCCACTGTCTTGGCATGTGAACCACTATGGACTCCTCATTGCTAACAAGATATTTACCTATTCCTGGGTCTTCATTCCTAATTAGTTTCCTCCTATTCATTTCTTCCTATTCCTCTCCTCTCTTTACACCCTAGAACATGAATCTGATCATATCCTCTTCCTACTTAAAATAGATCGAGTGCTAAATCTTCCTGAGACAAAGCCTTTATCCTTTACTGAGATCTGTCTAAAAACTAATAAAACTTAATAATTGACAGGGTTTGATGCATGTCTCTAGAGACTTTAGGAATCCAGAGAGATACTTGGTACAAGTTTCTTCAAGCTTTGAATTCAAAATTCAAGTAAAGTCAGTATTTTATTATGTAATATATCCACGATTATTTAAATATGAAACTATATTTATTTTTAATTCTAGTAAAATACATATAACATAAAAATTTATCATGCTAATCATGTTTGAGTGTGTTATTTAGTAGTATTAAGTATATATCCATATAGAAAAGTGTTCACCACTCTCTTCTGTCTTCAGAGCTCTCTTTCACCTTTGCAAAAATGCAGCTCTGAATCATTTTCTCAATCCCTTAGTTCCTGAGAACCACCATCTACTTTCTGCATCCGCAAGTTTGATTACCCTAGGTACCTCTTATCAGGGCAATCATACAGTATAAACCCTTTTGTGTGTGGTTTATTTCAGTAGGAATCATGTTGTCAAAGTCCATCTGGGTAGTGATGTGTGCAAATAAGATTTTCTTCTTATTTATAAGACTGAATAATATTCCACTGTGTGTGTTTGCTTATATGTACACAGAGATGTACATGTAGATACAGATAGATATATATGCAGATAGAAACATAACCCATGGCACATTTCTCTATCTATTTATTCATGGATGAACACTTGGGTTGTCTCCCTCTTTTGACTATTTGGAATAATGCTTCTACTAACATGCATGTACAAGTATCTTTTGACTTACTGCTTTTATTTCTTTTGAATGTATTTCTAGAAGTAAAATTACTGTATTAGTAAATTTGTAGTAATTGTTATACTATGGCAGCTGCATCGTTTTATATTTCCTCCAAGAGGGTGCAAGGATTCCAAATTCTCCACATCTTTACCATAATTTGTTATTCTATTTTAGTAGTAACTTTCCTAAAGGATCCAAGGCAGCGTCTCATTGTGGTTTTCATTTGCATTTTTCCAACTATAAGTGATGTTCAGCACCTATTCAGATGTGAACATAGTCTTTATACTTTCCACTGAATCAGTGCTCTCAAAATCACCAGCATCCCACTTGGTGTAAATTGAGAAGTATGACTCTAAGCAGACATGCAAAGTCCTCCACCTTTTAGAACTAACCTACCTTTTGAACTTGAAGTTTTGACCCTGCAGGAACTAGATGCCCTCAAGATTTATGTGGGGTCCTTTTCCCTTTGCGTGCTCTGTACTTGCCTGCAGTGCTTTGTGCATGGTATCTTTTGACTTAATGTCTTTCTTTTTTCATTTATCTAAATCTTGCTCAATCTTCAATTATCAATTCACCCCACATTCATATTAATCCTGTTTAAGATTCTTCACAAAGATTAGTTACTCTTCCTTCTATTTCCCCATTCCTTTGTCCATTTTACCAATATCATGGTTGAGTTATTTTCCCTATGTAAGATCTTTGAAGACTGACTTTCTCAGTTTGAGAGCCACAGCTGGGAGCCCACTCCCTGATATATGATTGATCCCTGAATATTGCAGAGGGTTTTTCACATAGGAAGACCATGAGCCAAGGTACTTTATAAAATAAGGTGCGAGACTCAAATGCAGAAACATAGGGGCCTGAAGATTTTACACCTTCACAAAAGTACAGGGCTTTGCAAAAGTTTAAGAAAGTGCAGATGGCTGGACATTCAAACTCTTTAGAGGATAGAAATCTCACTAATGGGATCTGGCCTCACATAAGAGATAGTCAATAGTTCAATCAAAGCCAAGGAGTGAAGAGCAGAGGGAGCAATGGCTTATAGCCTGCCTTACAGTGTCTTAACAGTTGTCAATAAAACTTTAAAATCAATATTCTGATGAACTTCCAGCTACAAAACACACAGAATAGCCTGATACTGTCATTGAGACCTAAGTATAATGGTGCAGCAGTATCCAAGTCCCATCCCTCATCACCATCCCTAGGAACCTGAACCAAGAAAAATATTTGCACGCTCAGTAGTTCTCAATATAAAAGACAATAAAATATATTTGACATATTTTATTTGACAATAAAGGTGATGATTAATTGTGGAACAAATAAGAAAACATGAACAAGCTAAAAGTATCAGAAATTATCTCAAGATAACTACCATTAACAATCACATGCGATCCCAGTTTTTTCTATATATGTGTTTTGGCATAAGAGACAATTCTCAATGACTATTTTGGTACAGTGTAGTCTTCTTTTAATGAAACAATTACTTTGCTTATACTGATGAAAGCTTCATGAACATAATTTTTAATAACTACAAGTCTTCATCTAGAATGATTTTTTAATCATTCTTTCATTGTTGTACACTTTATTTCCAGTGTTGAATTGAACATCTGTGAGCATGAAACTTTTTAAAATGTTTTGTGTAATTTCCTAAGATAACGTGAAAATAAGATACCTAGTGTTCACTTACTGATATTCTGAGGCTTACGAGACATGTGAAACTGTGCAATATGTTTTATGTGTTTTAATGCATTCTGAAATGCAAAGATAAGTAGCATAATTCTTATTTAACAATTGTATAATAATGTGAAGGCAAATAATAACTTTATAGGGTGAAATCAGAGGACACAAGTTTATTTTAGTCAGTATAATGCCACCAAATTCTTATGAAACTTGTCTCAGTAAAATGTACACCTTAACAAAACATTTATGTTCCTCTCCTTAAATACTACTGTAAGAACAGTATCATGCTAATCATATGCACATATATAGATGTGCCCACATGTACTATTGATTATACAAAACCATATTTTCTATGTTTTAATTTGAACACTAATAAACATTTCATGAATCAAAAAATAAAAAATACTATATCAATTGTAACTTTCGGATCTTATTTACTTTTAGTTTCTTACATTAGTGAGGCAATACAGTGTTTGCACATGTGAGTCTGATTTATTTCACTTATTAATATGGTCTCTAGTTGCATCCATTTACCTATAAAAATCTTGAGTTTATTCTTCTTTATAGCAATAGATATAATGAAAGGGAAAGAAACTGCTCAAAGGGAAGTCTTATCAGTTTTGCATGCCTGGATCTGGTAACCTAGGTGACTATTTTGAAGATAGCAATATGTAATGTAACAATTATTGTTAAATTCTTATCATCTTATTTTGAAATCTTGTGTCACTATTTTGTTGTTGCTGTTATTGTTGTTGTTGCTGTCATCATTTGGCTTTTGTTGGTTTGTTTTGTTTTGTGTTATGGTTTGCTTGATTACTTTCTAATTTTTCTGTGCTTTTTTTCTCTTTAAAATGAAAAAATAAAAAAGAAATGCAACGTGTTACACATTATCTAAAGAAAAAGTCAGTCAAAATATATTCAGGGAAAAAATCTTAAATCATTTAAATATAGCCTTTAAATTAAAAATGCTAATCAAAGATATTTCCATAGTCCAATTGTAATACATTTGATGGATTACCTTCAAATTGCTATTTTTCAAAAAACTCTTTCATAACATTACCTTTATCAAATCTCTCTCAGAGTTTGAATATCTGCAGAAAGGATATTCTTTTTTATTTTTTATTTTAAAGAAAAAAACACAGAAAAGAAAAACATAAAACAAGAGCCATACAAACAACAACTACACGAACAACAAAAATCCCAAAACAATAACAATATACGCTTTCAAAACAAGATGATAGGAATTTAACAATGGTTGTAATATTACATCTTGTTATCTTCAAAAGAGTTGCTTAGATTACCAGATATAGACAAGGAAAATGATCTAATTGTATGAGTATTAACTGTTCTTTTCCAAGAACTAATAGAATTAGTAGTATAATCATCTTAGCTATCTTATGTATATATAAACAAATTTATATCTTTTTCCTTTTCCTTTTCTTTTCTTTTTCCTGTATCCTACTTATTTTCCCCCTTTGAGCAGATTCTTACTGTCAGAAAGGATATTCTTAAAAGAAATATTAACCCTTTTGCTCATGGTTTGGAGAAAATGGTTCTCAGCCTTCTCGATTCTTGAATTTTAGACTTGTAGTGCTTTCCTCTCTAGTACAGCATGGGTGGAGCATGGAACTCACTATCAGCAGCTGCCTCTGCAGTGATAGAAAATTTCTAGTAAACAAGAACTATGTGTTTTTAAGTGAAATTTAACAGCAACTAAAATCATACGACACATGAATAGACCCTTAAAATTCATTGACGATCCCCAATATGGGGTGGGGTACAGATCTGAAAATAAGAAATCATTCGGAAATTATTTAGTTGAAAAGAGAGCTAAAGGGGTTTCTGCTTGTAGACTGGGATTTTCAGAATGGGAATTACCTTCAGTGGAAATAAATCATATTGTTTTCTTCACAGGTGGCTCAATTTAGCTGTTTAATCCAAGAGAAGTGACAGATTTAAGAGCCAAGGAAAAACTACTGGTTCCTCAGGTTCAGAGGAATATGAAAGATATTTATCTGTGTTTCAGTGTTTCCATCTGATAATCAGTTGTGCAGACTATAATTTCAGAGTAATTTGAAGCATAGAAAATGGAAAGTCTCACAAATAAGTATGTCTTGGAGCAGCGCAGAGATGGCAGTGGCCTAAGATATTTGTTTAGAAATAATATTTTGTTTTTACTGTCAGGTTTAATAACTTACCTGAAATATGTGTGTATGTATTTTCTCAGACAGTTTTCCAAAGGAAAAGGTCATGCAATTTTCATGACTAGCCACATAACTACTCTATTTGGTCAAGATAGGAAACTAGCTCAGGTAGGAAAAAATAATTTAGGAAACCACGCATGTTTCAAACTCCAAATGCTCAAAAATAATGGACATATAAGCCTTTATTTTGCTGAACTCTATTACAGTTCCATAAGCTGTAAATGCAAATGAGACGTACACAACTCAAAAGGAAATACAAGAATCTAAATGTAAAAGATTTAATACAGAAATAATCATAATGCTTAACAGAGAACAGTGAATCTATCTCTACGATTAGAAAATGTAAAAACACATTTATAAAAATATACAATGCTCCAAATTATCCACCCTTGCAATGATGTACTTTGCATACTATATGGTAATTTGAATTATGGAAGTGAAACACCAAAGAGTATGCTGTTTTTAATTAATATTATAGAACTCTATGACATGAAGTTTAGGAATAAAATCTAATGGGGTAAAATGAACAGTTTAAAGAAAGTAGAAAACTGGCAAATGTCCTGAGAGAACAATGTACTTAGGAAACAAAAGAAAGCAAGAGACACTAGGGTAACCATTGTTAATCTCCTGTTGTTATATTTTGAAAACCTGTATAGCTTGCAGTGTTCTGCTTTGAAATGCTATATTATGTTTGACTTTATTCTGTTTTCTTTTGCTTTTTTCATTCTGTTTTGTTTTGTTTTGTCCTATTTTCTTTAAAATAAAAAAAAAGAAAAAAGAAAAAAGTATAAAAGGTTACCTATTGATAATAACTTTAATCCATGACATTGAAATTTATCAGCATTCTGATGCATTATGAATAGAACTCCAGCCTATTTGTGCCCAATAGCTTTCCGAACTGCACTTTCTATTTCCCATCTACCCACGTGCCTTTCCATTTACTCCATTTTGTGGAAAAATCAAACAAAAGAAAAGAGACCTAGATGAGCAGAAGGCTCACTACCTACCCATTTCCTGTTTGATCGATTTAAATCTGCCGCCAGAAATGCATTTGTTTTCCATTAACAACTTTGGAAAAGTAATAAAAATATCAGAATTCCAAGGAAAAAATAAAACAATTCAAAGATGCTTTTCTGAGAACTATCTTTGCAAACCATGTTTTGATAAGTAAACAAGTAAGTCAAGAACTCCTCTTCAAGATGACCGACTTACTGGCTTCCTGACTTTGGGCATAAAAACATTTGATAACATTTCATCATGTTAATGGATAACAGATTTACATGGACCAAGGAATGATCATTGCATTTCAATGCAGAAAAGCATTACAGGACAAATAAAAAGCAAAACAAAAGATTTCTTGGCAGTTAAAGTAGTTATAGATTATTCAATGCAATGTTTTGGAATTTTCTTTTGGGTAAAGGTGTAATGGTTCAAGTTCAGGGCTCTATTCAAGCTACACCATTAAATATGAGATATTCTGAGGTTTACAAAGTCTTGTCTATACCAGTATTTCTGTGCCCATAATTTAGATGTTTGCTAATATCTTTCCTCAAACAGTTTTATCCACTGTTGTGAAAAAAGAAGGCTGAGGAGAATCATGTTAAAAATGATCCTTACCTACTTATTATGTAAAATATAATAGTCAATGTTAAATATTTACATGAATATACATCTGTGCATAAAAATTCATACTTTGATGGAAATTTGCTGGCCAGGAATTATCTCAATATGATTTGGCCACTGCTGTAGCCAAACACAACCTGAATCTTTGACCATGACCCAAATCAAATACCACACAAAGAAATGTAACATCAAGAACAGACTTTCTTTTGCCCAGAGCTGTAGCATTAGGCAATCCTATAAGCTACTTATCTCAATTATACTCATGTTAATGAGATGTCTTGATATAAAATTTGGAGATTTCTTTGTGCCTGAGTCTAAATTTTGGACCTATATACAATTCAAATTCATTAGTACTCATTTATTTCACCTGATAACCAACTTTTTCTTCCATCGGGTACACAAGCTTTCCCCATTCCTAGATTTCCAAGCCAAATGAACTCTTAATTTCCTTTGTAACCAGATGATAGGGTGACTCAGAGAGCATACTGTGTGACAAGTGCTTATTCTGGCATCACTGCAATTGATTACACCAGCACAATGTGACCACTCCCATAGACAAACACCACCCGAACTCCAGAGTCAGTCCCTCTGTCTTTGATGGTTTTCTAGAGAGAGAAGAAAATGTTTATTAATACATAACTTGAAAGAAGATAAGAAAGAAGCAGGATCAACTTTAAATTGAACAAGTACTGTGGATATTTTCCATCTCAGATACCTAGCAAGTCCTTCACAAATCATTATTATCAAGAAATTATTAAGGTCCATGATCATCTATTCATTTAAGCAGTTGATTTTGAGGCAAATCTAGACTACTCAAAGTAAATTTAAACCAGTTTATAAGAGGGATTGCTATGATTAGATAGAGGCTTAAAAACATGTGTTTCTCTGTGCTAGTCTTTGAAATAATAAAGATATAATTATTAGTTTTAATGCTGTTATATTTGTATATGATTTAAAAACCAGGAAAACCCTTTCACAAATGACAAATATGTTAGAAAGTATTGGAGAGTTTTTAAAAAGTGAATTACAAACATAGTACCACCGTATATTTTTATCATGCACAATGAAACCAAACTTTTCAACAGATGAAAGTTTGAGGGAAATAAATGATGATAACTAATAAACAATTTCAATCCGAATTTGATTATTCATTTGCCTTGGGCTTTAAAGATAAAGTTTTATAGTATTGCAAATGATTTAATAAAAGAAAAGAATGATTACCAATCTGTAAGGGAATAAATAGCAAGATAATAGTAGGAAGTCTTTTTTTAGTTAATAGACTAGTTATGAGTGTTCTTTCCATACCTCAGTCACAACAGGAAGCACCTAGACTTGCTTATGCTCTTTTATCTTTATATACAACTTGAAAGATTATGAGTAAAAATTTCCTCGTTATATATAAGAGGAAACTGAAGCTCATGAAGGATAAATAATTTAAGATCATGGAATTAGCAAGGAAACAGAAACATGATTCTGGATCCTTAGCACTTCATACTCAGCCTCCCTACAATGTCAGCTGTTAACTTCACGAATGATTCAGTTCGTGGATAGGACGAAATGAAAGGTGTCTCCATCTCCCAGTGGTTTGTGCAAGACTTCTTAGCTCCTTGTACATTCTACTATGTAATGTTGTGGTGAAGACTTTTGCAAACTACATTTCCCAGATTTCTCTGTGAACTGGTTTGCTGTTGAGTTTTGCCAATAGGAGACACAGCAGGAAAACTGGCATCAGGTAAGAGATGTTCCCATCTCTGGTCCTACAGGGCCATTCAAAATTTCTACCACCAGTTGTTTTCAGCCTCTTTTTGGGTATCAGAAACAACCTTATGAAACCTTCCTCAAAGTCCCAGAGGCATTGAGTCAGATGCTACCATCAAGCTGCTATGTCTTGTTCAAGCTCCTGTGTTCCTGAAATTAAACACTGTTTTCTCACTACCTTCATACTCACTGCTACTTTCATCAGTTTTCTTGAAGGCTTCTGTGTTCTTTTCATGATATTTTGTTTCTTTTTGCCTTCTACTATTCCAGCATCTGTATAATCAACTTTAATCACCTCTATTGGAACATCTGGAGTGGTTTTGTATTTTCCTAAAAAGGCTTTCACTAATAGAGT
>RJWT010014966.1:0-20726 GCA_004365215.1 Cuniculus paca
AATAAAAACCCTTTTGCATCTATCACTAAAAATCACATACATGTGAAAAGTCATCAGTCCTAGAATAGGTATCTAACTAACCGAAAGTCTACTTGATTTTGCAGGGCTTTCATTTCTTTTAATCTAGAAATTTTAGTTATGAAATATTTTGAGCACACTACAAAATACAGAGAATTATATAACATGTTAGCAATTACTCAGGAAGTAAAATGATCATTATATATATCTGTTGGCCTTGATGATATTAAATGGTTTTAGATCATATTAAAACATGAAGTCATAGATCATGATAGCTCACCTTGCTAGACTATATTACAAAGGTTTCTAGGTTGTGTACAGTTTGCTCTGCTTTGGCTAATGGTCAAATTATTTTCTCTTTTAAAAATTTTTTTATTGTAAATAGAAAAACAGAAAAAAACCCAAAAGAAATCAACAAACAACTATAACAACAACAACAAAAAACTTGAAACAATAACAATATAGACTTTCAAAACAAGATAATAGAAATTTAACAATGGTTGTTATATTGCATATTGTTATCTTCAAAAGAATTGCTTAGATCACCAGATATAGACACGCAGAATTGGTCAAATTATTTTCTATCATGAATGTCTACTTAAGAGTCCAAATGTCATAGACAGTAAAAGTCTTCCTTTGCTTCGAGCACTGCTGTAATGTAATTCATCTCTCTGACCTTACTGTTCATTGCTTCTTATTGTACTTGCTTATTCTGTTCCCTGATAGTTTGCGTATTGCCATTAGGATTGAATCAAGACAGGTGGATGTTCCGAGCAAGCTTAAAATTTGGGGCTCCTTCTAATCATTCATTCATTAAACAAATATTTATTGACTATGTATTATGTGTCAAAAATGGTTCTAATTTCTTAGGATATATCATCAACAAAATAGACAAAGATTCTTATTTACAGTCTAGGGGAAGATGGTGAAAAATTAAGATGAATTAATTGCATAGTATGTTAGAAAGTGAGAAATGTCATAAAAAAGAAAAAAAAGGTAGAGCAGAGGAAGAAATCTCTAAGATAGGAGTGCAAGTGGCAGAAATAGTTGGTCAGGGTGCTCTTTGTTGAGAAGATGAGATTTGAGCAAATATTGGGAGGGAGTAAAGGGAGTTAGGAACCCAGGTCTTTGAAGGAAGAGTGTTGAGGGGGCTAAAGGAAACCAGAGAGCCTGCAGTGACAGCAGGCCTGGGGTGCACCAAGGTGGGCAGTGTGGCTGGGAGAAGTAAGCACATGCTCAGCCTGATAGTCCACAGGAGGTCAGATCACAGAGGGCTTTTATAGGTTACTGTGAAAAATTTGGCTGTAGCTCTGAGTGAAGTCTAGAGTCAAGTGAGGTTTGCAGACAAAGGGTAAAATGATTCAACAGGTTTAAATTAATCTCTTTAGCTGCTAAGCTGGGAAAATAAAGACAGACACAGGAAGAACTTGGGAGGGTATTCACATAAGTCAGGTGAGATATTGGTTTAACCATAGTAGTAACAAATGTGGTGGGGGAAGAGCTGCAAGATTCTGCATGCATCGTGTGTGTGTGTGTGTGTGTGTGTGTGTGTGTGTGTGTGTGTTGGGTGAAATGTATTGTGTAAGCTTTCTATTACTGGGGAAAGTACCTAAGACAATCAATTTAAAAAGGTGAAAGGTTTTATTTGGGCTCATGGTTTCAGGAATTTCAGTCCATGGTCACCCTGACCTATTGCTCGGGGCCTGTGGTGAGGCAGAACATAATGGCAGGAGCAAGTGACTAAGGAGGCCTACTTACCTTATGGTGGCAGGGAAGCAAAAAGAGGTAGAGGAAGAATGGAGGTTCCAATATTTCCTGCAAGGGCGTGTCCTCCCTGTGACCTAGTTTTCTTCCACTAGGCCCTGGCTCCCAAAGATTCTAACATCTCTCAATAGCAATGAAAGTTGCAGACCAAACTTTTAGAAAAGGCTTTTAGAAGACATTTATACTCCATATTATAGCATGTACTTAATAGAAAAATTGCCATTTTCCCTATTTTTGAGTGTATAGTTCAGTAACATTAAATGCAGTCACATTATTGTATAGCTATCAACATTATCCATCTCCAGAACTCTCTCATCATCTAAAAAGGAAAGTCTTGGAAGTATAATTTTTAAAGGTACACTGAGCATGCTTTCCTGGCAGATTGGCCTAGGGTATGAAAAAGAAAGAGTCAAAACTAGATCAGTGGCCTGAGTCACTGGAAAGATGGGATTGCTTTAGACAAGATGCAATCTGGGGAAGGGAGGGAGAAACAGAGTTCAGATTTCATCTCATGTTCATTTCTATATCTACTAGAAATGCAAGTGGAACATTAGAGAATTCATTTAGTTATGCAAGTCTGGAGTTCATTAGAATGGGGCTAGATGTGTGCATTTGGGTGCCATCAGCTGATAAATGGTTTTTAAGAGGGAATGAGATAATTGAAACACTGAATGAAAAAGGAAGCAATAAAAAGCGTTGAAAGCCATGTAACATGAAGAGGGAGGCAGGGAGCTAGAGAAGGAAGCGGCAAGGGAGACTGACAAGGGGCAAACCCGAGGGGGAACAGTGCTGAATGCTGCTGAGCGGTCAAGGAATGTGAGTGTTTAGGACCGACCATTGGGTTCAGTGGTACATAGGTCACAGGGGAGCCTACCAAGAGCATTTTTTAGGTGTGGTAGCTTTAAAGCTTGGCTATCATGGATTAAGGGGAAATGGAAGGAGAGCAACTGAAGGCAGCCAGCACAGACTACTCATTTCTTGATTTTATCAATAACAGGGAACAAGACGGAGGAAATAAGATGAGTGAGTAGTTTGTTTTGTTTTTAATGGCGGACATAATAGCACGTTTGCATGCTGATGAGACATGATCCGATAGAGAAGGAAAAATGGTGACACAGGAGAGGGAGGGAGTATTTTTAAATTTGAATGCCACCATGTGGGATTGGGCATAGCACTTTCACACAATCTACATTATATTTGGACCTGGCTTACTCATTTATGTAACTCACATTGAATTTTGCATCTCCTAGCTTAGATAGATACAGAGATATTTGATCTCTAAAACACCACTGGAATACATTGGTCAAAATGTAAATTAGACCCACGCCTGCCAAAGGAGACAAGCTCTCAAGTGCTAATATAACCTGTCTCTGAGAAATGTATTTTTTAAATTTACTCATTCAGACATACTAGATGAAAATTGACAGTCAGAAGCAGCTGAAATTGAAAAACCAAATAACATGATGCATTGCAGATTTTTAGGAATCAGTAATGCATTGTATTTGTATTTCCAGAAATAAGCCTTCTGGTTTGGTTACTTTTCTCTTGTTGTTGAGACAAAATACCCAACACCCAAAATGAAGGAAGGGAAGGTTTATTTCTTACAGCTATGGAGGTTTTAGTTCGTACTCACCTGGTTCCAAGGCAGGGTGGCGTGGCTGAGGGGCAACCTGGCTGCAAGTGGCAAGAGCAAATAGGGCAAAAGAGGAGAAAAGCACACCTCCTTCCCAACCTTACATTGTATGCTGGCTCCACCCCTGGGTGGGTGCAGCACTCATACTGCCAATCCTAGCGCTATACAATGAACCAATCACAAACACTAGACTCAGCTGCTTCCATGACTACATGAGGCTTGGGGGACCACCTAGACACAAACCATAACATTCCACACCTGGCCCCCCAAAGACTCATGTACATTTTTTATGCAAAAGACATTTAGTCCATCTCCAAGAGTTGCCAAAGTTCTAACAGTTTCAGCATTGCTGAAAAGTCCAAGTCCCAAGATCTAAGGCAAACTCTTAGCTGCAAGCCCCTGTACAAATGAAAACAAAGTTAAACACTTCCAACATTCAATGGCACAAGATATACATTACCATTTCAAAGGATACGAACAGGGGGATACAAAGGAATGGGACCAAAGGAAGTCCAAAATCCAGCAGGGCAAACATTAAGTCCTGGATTTCCACACTCAGCATCTGAAGCAATCTGAATGCAAGTTCCAAAAGGCTTGAGTGACTCCACCCCCACAGCATTTCCAGGGGTTTTAGCTCCCACAGCTTCTCTCTTAGGCCCACTATGTTCAATCCTTGCAGTTTTCCTTAGATTATTCATGCTCCTGGTTTTTCCAAACTTCTGGGTTCTCCACTGCACAGCTTCACACACTGCCCTCTCAGGGGCAAACTGCCCAGCCTCCTGGACCCTCTGAAATTGGGGTGGAAGCCTTTTTAACCTATGCATGCATTCTCCTTGCACCTGAAACCAGTGCCAAGTAGATGCTGCTAAGCTCTGTGGCCAGCTGGAGCAGCAGCCAGGCTTTCCTCCTTCTTGGCCATAGAGGTTGAGTGCCTGGATTGCTGGGCACTCTGAACCTGATTGTGAGGAACAGATTCTCTACATCATCACCATTCTGGAACTTCATGTGGCCTCTGCAGCCATTCTGGAATGTGGTGCACTGCAGCTTTCTACCTTGGGCAAAGTCTTTCACTTTTGCAGCTTTGAGGCTGCAAAGGGTGGAGACCCACTGCTTTCCAGGATGCCCCCCAGGCCATCTTTTTCATTACTCTGTTCCTTCTCAGCAATCCGGGTCTCAGCTCTAACTTTACAGTCCACAGCTTCCTGACAAAACTCACATTTTAAATTACCATGCTGGGCTCTTTGCTCTTAATTCACAACATAAATCTGGCTAAAAGCCCCCAACAATAGCCATTCCACTGCCTCAACATTCAACTGCCTTGAAATTTCTTTTGCCAGATTAATCAGTCCTTAATCTCAGTCTCAGACAAAGTCTCTGGACACGAGCAGAATGCAGACAAACTTTCTGCAAGCCATAACATGCATGGTGTGGAGTCCAACAACCAATGCAGTTCTTCCCAGCAGAAACTTCCCAAGCCTGGTCTTTACTGGCAGGCTCTCTATCAGCCTTCTGGTCTCCTGAACTCTGACCAGAATCTCCCCTACAGAACAGCCTAAGCTGTTCAGCTCTATGCATTCAGGTGACATCTCCAAATCTTTCCAAACTCTTCCCATAAGCCATTCCCAAAGGCTCTTGGACCACATGATCAGGTACAGTCACAGTAACCACCCCACTCCTCTGGTACCAAATTCTGTCTTGGTTACTTTTCTCTTGTTGTTGAGACGAAATACCCAACCCCCAAAATGAAGGAAGGGGAGGTTTATTTCTTACAGTTATGGAGGTTTTAGTCCATACTCACCTGGTTCCAAGGCAGGGTGGCATGGCTGAGGGGCAGCCTGGCTGCAAGTGGCAAAAGCAAACAGGGCAAAAGAGGAGAAAAGCATGCCTCCTTCCCAACCTTACATTGTATGCCAGTTCCACTCCTGGGTGGGTGCAGCACTCACACCACCAATCCCAGTGCTAGACAATGAACCAATCACAAATTCTAGATTCAGCTGCTTCCATGACTACATGAAGCTTGGGGGGCCACCTAGATACAAACCATAACACCTTCAGGTGAACCTTAGGAAATGAGTGGCTTCTGAGTGCAGAAAAGGAAGAGAGAAAGTTATGAAATCAGGATGAGTGATAAAACAGCACAGGGAAAAAAGGCCTTTGCCTAGTATTAAATTTGGGCTATGTCTCCAGATGAGGAGTTTATCACTGGACCACCAACATAGGTGGCTAAAAGAATTAGCAATGGTAAAGTCCAAATCAGAAGAAGGCCAATGCACAAATATAGGTTTGGAAGATCAAATTCTTTGAAGGGAAAGGAACCTAATATGTGTTGATTACTGTTCTGGGTATCTTTCCTGTTTTCCATTTTCTTCTACTGAAACATTAAACATGGTAGCCAGTCTAAATACGGCACACTGATCCTTCTTAGTTCTTGGTTTCATTTCTCTCTCCTCTACATTTTATCCTGGCAAAAAAAATATGTAGGGGTTAGTTTAACATGCATCCAAACCCTCTGGTTAGATTACACACTCATGGAAAACCTCCAGAGGACGTTGTAGTAAGGCCACATAGAGCTGGCTGAATCTATCCCTCAACTTCAGACCACGTCTCCTCTCAAAGTCATTTTGATTCTTTCCCTCTTGTAGTTCTATTGGACCTAGTGTTGGTGACAGTTTCACTACTGTAGGGCTTATGCTCCTACACACCCTTTGCAGTTCCCTTATCCCTATTCATGGGTTGTAATTTGTCTCTTTACAAATAAGCTTTTTAAAATAGTTCTGATTTAATTCATGTCTCCTATCAGAATCCTGATAGGATTGGTTGGTATCAGAAGTGACTCGAGGAACTATATTCAAATTAGATCTTAGATTTATTTGGTCATGTATTTAGAGGTTCAGGGGTAACCTCTCTTTTGGGAGAAATAGCTCAATTATAATGACTCAAATTATAATGGGTAGTGGGCTGGGGAAGAATGCAGTAGGAGGGCAAGATGCTGCTTGTATGGAAGTTCTGGAAAGTTCAAGCGTGCCAATTTCAATGCAAATCCCCAGGAATTTGGAATAATTTCTTGACTTATGATGACAACTCTTTTCTATTTGAAAAGTAGCTCTTGGCTTGTTACTGGGTGAAGGCTGAATGCTTAATCATGAATGAAATATTTATGTCATCTAAACTTCCTGTCATGAGCTTAGTGTTACCTGAGACAATAAATTATGAAATCGGGCATGCAGAAGTGATCTATCATAATATGGAAGAGGGACCCAGCAGATTAAGAAGGCTTCATGAACAGGAGGCTTATACTCACATATGACCTGCTTTGGGGATTCTCTTTTGGCACATATCAATGGCCTCATTGGCTAATGAGGGAGGGAAAAGTTCAGGCCTGGTTTTCAGACAGACCTCTATTGTAAGCCTTTACCAATAAGAAATAAATGGTCATTGTGCTATCAGCCCATTCAGAGGTGGCTTGATACATTGTGCTGAAATAAAGTCCTCCCAGGACCTCAGGAAGGGTAAGTTCACTTCATTAGGGAAAAAGTCAGTGACACTGATTGACATTGACTCATGACCAAACAAGTTAGCCTGCTAATCAGGAACCCGGATTGAGAGATTGGTGATGAGGAGATCTAGGGCAGAGGAATATGACCAAAATGCTTAGAATTGAGGCAGAATAGGAAAATATAACCAGAGGCTGACTAGATGAACCATTCTGTGCAGTTAATCATTTGTAAGTCCTGTTAGTGTTTGCTTGGTCTAACCTACCATGTACTGCATAACTCAGTGGCACCTGGCTTGATAGCACAAAAATCATGGTCTGCTAGGACCTCAGTGACTCTGCCATCTGAAAGAAAATCTTGCGGTGTTTGCCTGGTGCCCTATTAGAGGCTGGAGGGGCCTTCTCACCATTTGGTCTAATAACTCCCCCTGACTTTGGGTTTGGTGGTTTGAGGATTCTATTTCCCAAAAGAAGAATCCTTTCACTAGGGAGTACTGTATTGGAAATTGAAACTTCCCTCTGGCCATGGTGGGATTCTTTGTCCCATAGAATTGACAGGCACTGAAGGAAATCACTGTAGCTGGGTGATTATCCTGATTGCCAGGAGGGAATTGAGTTGGTGCTTGAGTTGGAATTGAGAACCAATAGGACTTTGGAACTAAAGGGATGCACTGGCTTCCTTTCTTAGTATTCCTAGTAATAGTAGTCAAAGGAATACTACAGCAAGCCCCGAAGACAAGGACCCATACCTTGAAATGAATATTTGGGCAATTTTACAGATAAAGCACATCTTCAGCCAAGGTTTTGACAGAGGTAGGGGTGGGGCATAAGAAGGCATACTGGAGGAAGCATCTGCTCCTTTCGAGTTAGGACTTGCGACAGGGAATACAGGCAACAGGGAACTGTGGTGACTGTTTTATGCTATTCTTTTTTCTTGTTTCCTCCCTACCTTGCAAAATCCTTATAGTGGTTAATGGATAGTGGTTTCAGATGGAAGTTTGATTCAACAGACATCACCTTGATCACAAGGTAGGAGCGAATGGAAATTTATCTTCTGTTCTGGAGGATGCAAGCTTCTCACTCAGCTGAAAGACAAGAGTGGATCTATCTGGCATTGTTCTAGGTGCTTCCCATAATTGATCCAATTAGCCCACACAATAGTTTTGCATGTTCTGTATCCTATTATTCCCACTTTACAGAGAAAGAAATGAAAGCACAGAACAGGAAGAAATATCACATTAGAGACTAACTTCTGTCCTATGAGACTTCTCAGCAGGAGTAGGTATTGTTTCCCACATCTTTACAGATGGAAAACTAAGACTTAAGAGAGGTAAAGGGACCTAGCAGAGATACAGTCAGCTCCATAGGAAGATTAAAATCTAGGTCTGTCCAACCTCAAAGCTCATGTTCATCTCTAATATATTTTGCTGCCGTATCAATACTTTCTTTTCAGGTGTCAATATGAACATGAGGGGGCTGGGAAATGCAGGTTTGATAGCAATGAAGCATCCTTTTAAAATTCAGGATTTATGATCTTTAAAAAGGTGAATCATTTCATTTAAATCAAGACTAACCTTCCTAGTAAAAATATAAGCATGGCCCAGGTTTACTAGCTAGTTCTTCCTTTAAACATTCAGTTTATATCTGGACTTGATCCATAAAAAATCAAGAGCCCTTTTTTTTTTTTGGTACCAAGACTCGAACTCATGACCTTGCACTTGCCAGGCAGGCACTTACACCACTGAGCTAAATCCCCGGCCCAAGAGCCTATTTTTTTATTTTTAAAATTTTTAAAGAAAGGCATTGGTCCCAATTCAAAATCATTTTTAGCAGATTTCCTAGGAGAACTTTGCTTTTTAAAATACTACTCTCCCGTATGATTGTTAGCTGACATCAGCTCTGACAAAGATAAAGTAAAATATACTGGGCATTTATCTTCACAGACTGAGGAAAGACATAAACCAGACCAGGGTAGAAGAGCCTGAGAAAGGGAAACCACACTGGTCAGGGTGCCCGGAACTTCATTTTGGCTTTAGTGACAGTTTTTTATCTTCCGCTAGTGAAGGCAGGCACAGTCAAGACAGTTCATGTCTTGGACTGAGGACTCTGCTTTTGGGACAGTACCTTGAGCTCTGTCTCCAATGTCATGGACTTGCGTCTTCCTAACAGTGAGAATGATCTGCTTTTCAGATAACACCTTCCAGTCCATTTTCTGTTGCTGCTGTTGCTGCTCAGTACAGAAGCGGTAAGTTTGCCTTTTAGGGTAATCTCAGAAATGGATGACTTCACAGTGTCTTTATTCATTGTCGAGTTTCCAGGTCTCTCCATATCTGCTGTTCTCTCTGCCTGGGAGCCCTCCTCCTGTTTTCTCCCCGTTGAAAGCTATTCATGTAAAGGTGTCGGTCAAATGTTGATTCTTCTCCACTGGCCTAGATACAATTCCTTCTTCCCTTGTGCTGTGTTCCAAGACCTGAAGTTTGGTTCTCTAATGTTTATTGCATGCACATTGCATGTGTGTCTCCTGTTCCACTCTATACTCCCCCACCTCAAGTGCCAGAATCCCGTCTTTGGGATCTGTATCTCCCCACATCATTAGAGAACCTGATATTTTGGTGCCCAGTAAATGACAGTGTAAGAATCAAATCCAAGCATCCTATTCATGCTAACAGCTAATATTTAATAAGAGTGTCCTACATACCTGCCCTACATGCTGGGAAACCGACCTTTATTTATTTACGCAACAATTCTTTTTACAATTTCCTCTTTATAGATGAGGAAATTGAAGCTTAGCGAGGTTACCTTGTTTACTTTAGGCCACATCATGAACTGGTAGAGCTGGGAGTCAAAGTCACGGTCTCAATCTCTACACCATGCTATGGACCAGAAGAGATAATGTTAAATGAGATAGTGCACATACTCTGCTCAGCAGAGTGCCTTATACAGGTGAAGCTATTCATGGTCATGATTGTGATTTCATGCCCCTAGTATGCATCAGACTCTATACGGGGGTGTGACATATTCACAACAACTTTGGGTACTCTCAGCATCTCTAATTCTCAGATAAAGAAACTTAACTTCTGAGAGTTGGCAATTTTCCCAAGGGAAAAAAAAAGTAGGCTCCAAATAAACAGGTAGAAACAGATTTGTCTACCATTTTTGTATGTTAATCTAATGGATTTATGCAGACCGTTTATATGAAAAACTGTTTGTAATATGATTGCTTTTCAATGTTAGACAAGTGAGAACACGAATAAGCCTGAGCAAAGAGGAAGCACCTTCAGAAAAATATACCCAGCATGGCCAGCCGTGGTTCAGCGAACTGTCAAGTAAGAAGCAAGTGAGTATCCTTCTCACAGCGATGTCTGTGCTCTGTCAAGTGCTGCTTGGTGACAAGACCAGAAGCTAGGATCCTTTTCGGCACATAATTGCTCAATTAATAGTGAACGAATGTTCTAGAAAAAAGTAAAAGAAAGAAGATAGTTAAAACAGCCTACTGTGCTGTGTTTAAATATAGAACTTGAGGATAGACAGCAAAAGGGAAAAATGTATTCTGGCGTTTGGCGTTTTGAGATGATTATGTTCATGTTCAGTGTTGGGAGAAGCAGTGTCCTTAAGAAGTGAGATAAACCCAAACCCGAACTGACAGCACAGGAAAGGGAAGGGCCATGTTCTTTTTCAAAAGAGAAGAATCCTTACTGTGAAATAATCACCTTCTAAGAATTGTTTTATGTATGTATTTATTTATTTTGGGTACCAGAGATCAAACTCACGACCTCACGCTTGCCAGGCAGGTGCTTATGCTGCTGAGCTGAATCCTTGGTCCCAGCCTTCTAAGAATTGTAACTGGCAAAATCCTACATAATCCCAGAAACAGTACTCATGAGGTCAGAAGTTGAGAAAAATGGCGCTGGGCACAGTGGTGCGCACCTGTAATCCCAGCACTCGGGAGGCTGAGGCAGGGGGATCGCTGTGTGTTCGAGGCCCTCCTAGGCTACATAGTGAGTTCAAGGCCAGCCTGGACCGCATAGCGAAATCCTGTCTCAAATCAAAACAAAAACGTTGACAAAATACTGAGTGCGTTGCTAGGTCCAAAAGGCGGCTGTTTCCTGGATTTTTCCCAGTCTAGCTTCTGCTTTGGTGTTGCTGGATAGGAGATGGGAGGAAGCCAGCAAATAAGCCACATCTCTATCCTGCCTGAGTGCAAATGACTTAGACAGTGAAAAAGCTCGCCTCTTGGATTCTGCAGTCTCGCAGGGGCCACGCGCAGCCTTCGAAGCGCAAGCCCCTGCCGCCGCTCCCCGCCTCCGCGCTGGCCGAGGAGGAGGTCCACGTCAAGGCGCTGTTCGACTTTCAGCCCCGCGAGCCCTGCGACTTGGCGCTGCGGAGAGCAGAGGAGTACCTGGTGCTGGAGAAGCGTGACCCTCACTGGTGGAAGGCAAGAGATCGTTTGGGGTAAGACACGTAGTGTAGCAGTTACCAAACGCTCCCTCTTCCAGCCCATGAAGGCTTCGAACGGAGAGAGACTCTTGAGCGGCTTGGTTTGTCCCGTTTGTAAGTCTGCATGCACTGCAATTCACACTCCGCATTCCTCCATCTGCAAGAGGTCGCCTTAGAGCACAGGGAGATCCGGCAGCCTCGGGACCGTGAAGTCCTGCTTGGTGCCAAGGCCAGAAGCTAGGCTCATGCTTGGCACATAATAAGTGCTCAATTAACAGTGAAGGAATATTCTAGAAGAAAGCGAAAGAAGGAAGACAGTTAAAACAGCCCGCTGTGCTGTAAAGATAGAGCTCGAGGGTAGACAGCAAATGGGGAAAAATGTATCCTGGCCCATGCCATTTTGGGCAAAGATGTCCTTACTTGCTATTGTGTGTCCTTGGGCAAATTGGTTACTCACAGAGTTTTTGAAATTTGCCTTTTTGCAACTCTAAGGCAAGAACAGAGTATCTTATTCGTTTTATATTTCTACTATGATTAGTTTTGAAAGCAAATGTTGCAGTCGTTGTGGAATTAACTTGGAAAGAAAAATATCTTGGGAGAAAAGTAGATTTCTTTTATTAGTTTCAATCTAATATTCTATTAGATGCAAGCAATAGAACGGAACCTAATCTATTCATTGCAATAGATTATTAATGTCTGACTGAGTTCTGGGATGAGAAAAATTTTGAGGACTGTCTGAGTTCCCTGAGAGAGAACGTTGGTATTGATTTCCAATGTTTGCATTTGCAGATTATAAATATGTAAGTAGTATGAGCATCTCAATTCCATACTTCTTTTCTTAATTATATTTTCCCGGTGATTTGATCCTTAACAGTTCCGAGTTTAGACTGAACATGTGATCGAGATTTTTTAGTGAAAAAAGAGGCATTAGTGAGTTCAGGTCTGTGTAACTAGCTATACCTGTGTGTGCACTATTGGCATGCTGCAGACTTTAGAATAAACATTGTATTATATTTTTTATTTCACAGTTAAGCATCTTAAAACAATGCTGAGATTCTTTTCTGCCATTCCTGTAAACCCAGTCTCTTTCCCAAAAGTACACAGTTACCCGTGAATATCTTTCTCGCTCATTTGGAATGAACTTACACACATGCGTGGAAGTATGTACAGATTTCATTTCCCTAAATCTTATCACACTTCATGCATTGTTCTGCAGTTTGCTTTTATTTTTCAATAATATGCCTTGGAGATCTTTTTGATTTCAAATGCTAGCAAAGGTACAGGAAGTAAGAAACATCTAGCCTGCTAATAATAGGTGTGTAAATGGTGTATCTTTCTTGGCGATTTGCTGTATTGTCTGAAAGATGTACATGTCTTAGTGGTTCCCCTCCTTGATATCAGCCTTAGAGAAATATTCCTGTGCACAAAGATGCATGTTTAAGTATTCCTCGAAAGCATTGTTTATAATAGGGGAGTGGCAGTTAGAATATCTATGCTATGAACTATGCTGCTAGTATCTTGTGGAATTGGTACGTTTAACCTAGTTACTCATTCTGACTTCAAATGATCATCATCTCAGTGCCCTTTTCCTGCTTTGAAAATATTTTAGGGGTCATAAAATCTCTTAGACTACTCACTTTATAAATGAAGGTCTTAGTATTTCTTATATAGAAATAAAAAAAAGTTTTTAATCAGTAAGATGAATTTGATTTTCCCCTATACCCTTCAATTTTTAAAAGCGCTATTGTCACAGTAAATGTTACAAACATGCCCAACATTTTGATGTTTGCTTTGTCTTTTGTTCTAGGAATGAAGGCTTAATCCCAAGCAATTACGTGACTGAAAACAAACTCACCAATTTAGAAATATATGAGTAAGTGTCCTCCCAGGTGCCCTATGGTTAACCTATGAAAATCAGGGATAGTCTGACAGCTTAAAAGTGTAGACACTGTTTTTGGTCTGTGAAAGGAAAAGAAAGTAACACATCTGACAGCTTTTGCAATAAAGAGAGCTCTGATCTTTATCATGGTTGATGCAGGAACTTCTTTTCCTAAACTTGTTTTGTTTTATAAGGCCACCTTTTTTTTTTCTTTTCAAACAGGGACACTGTGAAACTAAACACATGGTACTTGTTTTAGTGTAAGTCCTAAATGGAACATTTGCTTTTAAAAAATGCCATTAGGTTTTCAATGAATGATAAATCGGACTTACTATATGGACAAATTACTGCATTTTGGCTCATGGTTTGATATGTTTTAGAAAAGATAAGAGCTAGGCTCCTGCTGTACTTTGGAAGAACATGAGGCATGTTCATTAAAGTTTTCCTTGAAATCTGTTTTTGTTACACATACAGATTTGGAATAAGCGAGAGATCCAATAGCCATATCTGTTCTCTCTCCCTGGTCATTCTTCTACGCTCTGCAACAAGGTCTCTTCTCTCTCCTCTCTGCCTGCACTCCCTGCCTTGTCCTCTCAATTGACTTAAATCCTTTAGCCCTGCCCCTTCTTTCTTTCTTTCTTTTCTTTCTTTCTTTCTTTCTTTCTTTCTTTCTTTCTTTCTTTCTTTCTTTCTTTCTTTCTTTCTTTCTTTCTTTCTTTCTTCTTCTCCTTCTCCTTCTTTCTTTCTTTCTTTCTTTCTTCACTTTATTTATTTATTTATTTGGGTCTTTTTGAGACGAGGTCTCACTATGCCGTTCAGGCTGGCCTTGAGCTCACTTTGTAACCCAGGCTGGTCTCAAACTCACAACAATCCTCTTACCTCAGCCTCGTGAGTGCTGGGATTATAGGCGTGAGCCACCAGGCCTGGCTGTTCAGCTATGTTGCTTTCTTTCCTTCCATTATTAATTACTTTGCTCATGGTTTCTCCTGTGTAGAATGGACTTCGGCTCTGAGGGTAACAGCTTCTTTCTGCTGTGGATATTGGATCATTTGAATTAAGCTACTTTGGGGTTAGGATTGCCATTTTATTTCTTTAGGCCTTAATTTATATGATTTTTGAAATTATTTCAATTTTAGGAAAATTCATTTTTAATTTTATTAGTTTTTTTTTAATGGCTCTGTTAAAGATAGACATAAAAGTTATTATTAATCTCTAAAATCTATTGATCACCTACTATATGCCAAAGACTGCACTAATGACACAAATTGCTGTCCTGGGTGAAGTACTGAAATGTGTACTTAGAAATGGAAGCACTGTGGTCCAAACCCCGCGTCACCACTGACTAGTGCTTTGATTCTGGGCAAAGTAGCCAAGTGCTTCTGAAAGATCGAAACCTCCAATGATCGAAAAAATAGAGACAGTCGTATCTCTCTCATATGGCACATAGGAAATGCTTATTGAATTCTAGCAATTATTACTGTTTCTGTGAGCTGTGAAACTAACAGACTAAGCATTCGCAGTTTGGTTCCCCCTGCTTAATATTATAGGTGTAAAACCGACCTTCGTTACTTCAGCCCGTCCTCCCTGCCTGAATCACTTTATTTGTTCCATCTGTACTTAGTGGATACATTCAGGACATAGCAGATGTCAGTAGTTCTAAGCCCTGGAAATGCAACACAGAACCTTTCTTGTTTTATGGAACTTAGAGTTTCATTGAGAAACAGCCATTAAAAGCAAATATATAACTGCAAACTAGCATTATGAAGGAAAAGTGATAGGAATAAATGTCCTTAAGCAGTTAGCCCTATTTATAAGCTCAGTTGATGACATTTCTTGGCATATTTAATTTGCATGGGGGAGCAGTAGAGGAGAGTGGGAGAAAACAATGAGGAAAGGGATCAGGTGTAGACTGGAGCTGTGGGTTAGGAAAGATGGTTCTTCAGAAGTCACATGAGAACTAAGGATGCGAAGAGTGTGAGGTGGTGATCAGGGAGAGATGCGGTGTCAGTGTGCTCTTAAAAAAAAGTTTGTGGTCCTGGGGATTGAATCCAGGGCCTTCACATGGAGCTACCTCCCCAGCTTTTTTTATATTTTACTTTAAGACATGGCCTTGTTGCGTTGCCCAGGCTAACCTTCAACTTTGTATCTTCCTGCCTCAGCCTCCCAGAATACTGGGATTATAGGCATATGCCACCATGTCTGGCTCAATGTGCTCTTCTCATGTCTCAGGGGAGCCTTTGTACACAGAGATTTATGGCTATTTCTCTTTAAATGCATACCCAAATTAGCAGCATTACAATGTAAAAACTTAGTTTTCAGCACGCTCTCAAATTCAACATGTAAATCTTTAAATATATATATATATGTTTTTTATCTAAATAAGAATAATCATTTTCATTCACACTCAACATAGTAAATGTCTTTAAACAGTCCATTCCCTTATAAGCTCAGTTAATTACATTTTTTGAAACATTTAATTTGCATTAGTAAACTGAATACATTCAATTATCTTTTAAATATTTCACATGCTTGACAGGGTAAATTTACAATTGTAATAAGCCTTATGTAAGTCTTTGAAATAATCCTGGAAATCCAATGAATTAAACTTATAAATGAGGGAAATTGTTTTTAACTGTATGAAAATCGTTTTAAAATTAGCCAAATTCTCTTTAGCTTTAATTAACAAGTTTAAAATTAATTATCTGTTCAAAATCAGAGGTGAAAATCGAATACACTAGATTGTCTTGCAATGAAACGTTTTAAATATCAAACATATAGACAATCTTGAACTTTACAGAATATAGTGTCTGATTTATCTCTTTCTTCACTGAATCCCTGATCTTCTCAGAGTTAGAAAGTCACTTACTAAGGACGCTGATTTATCTTCTTAGAGCTATTACTAGAGTTTCTAGGTAAAAAAAAATTTCAGAGCACAATACTATTACTGGTCAGAAATCTGAGACTGGTCATGAACTTGAGGCCAAAGGATACACAGATAATTTCAACTCACCCATAACTGGACATGTTAGATTTTTTTTTTTAATATACATAGGAGCCCTGCCCTAACTGTCCACATTTTTAATATTAGTTTTATAACAAATGCTGGCTAAGTATACAAGTTATAGCCTTACCTATTTTTAAAAAAAGCTTTTAATTTTTTTGCATCTGATTTAAATAGATGACATTTGAAATACCATACTCCTAATCTCCCTTAAATTACATTTTTTGAATCTGTTTACTGTTTAATAGAATTCTGCATTATTTTAAAGAATCCCAAGTTTGTCACAAATGCCTCTCTGCTCTCTTTGAAATCATTCTAAGGACATCTGCAAGTAGATAAAATTCTAATTTATATTTAAACAAAATTAGAATTTTATATTTAAGCAATATTAGCATATTTACTTATGTTTTGTCATCATTTGTCATCATAATAAATAAATACAAAGTGACAAAATAGACATCACAATAACAGGTGAAAAAACAGTATTTAGAAAATGCAATTTACATTAACTTTTCTCTTTGAGTATCTTTGTGCAGTCTTAGGTTTTTACAGATCCAACTTATTTTAATGAATTATAATCATTATTTTTCTTTTAATATTCAAACGTCATGGCCTAACCATTGAGGATCCCTTTAAGGTGGTTCTTATGTCTTTAACACTGCCTCATTGATTTTTTTTTTTTTTCTTTTTGCGGCAGCGGGGATTGAACTCACGACCTTGCGCTTGCTGGACAGGCGCTTAGACTGTTGAGCTAGATCTCCAGCCCTGGTGTTTTTGAGACAGGGTCTCACTATGCCGTTCAGGCTGGCCTTGAGCTCACTTTGTAGCCCAGGCTGGTCTCGAACTCACAACGATCCGCCAGTCTCGGCCTCCCGAGTGCTGGGATTACAGGCGTGAGCCACCACGCCCGGCCGCCTCATTGATTTTTGAAGCAATTTTTCTTTCTACAACAAGAGATCTCAGACTCCTCTTAAAAATTCTTCCTTGCGAGGTTAATATTCATTAAAAAGTACTGAGTGCTGTTCACCATGTAACACAATGGGTACTCTAGCTCCTACTAGTGAATGGTCAAATTATTTTGTCTAGAATCATCTGTGATCACCTCATGTTCTCTGTAGCTCATCTTTTGTAAAGTTTACTTTCAGTTTGATGACATTAGTATTAGAGATACCTGACGATTCTAATTTAGTGGCAGCTGTTCATGGCTGGATGTCAGGACAAAGGTCATGTATAGGAGTAGATCCCAGCCTCCAGCAGGTTCAGCCATCTGGTCCACCCACAATAACTCAATGCATAGTTATGTACTCATTCTTCTTTTCTTTCTGAAATGGAATTTCAGGTGGTATTTGTTTAAAATTCTCTAGCAAAAGTCTTGTCTTGAAGCCTTTTCAATTATTCTCTCTCTCTTTTCTATCATTTTCCTTTTTTTTCTGCATAACTTTTTAGTTACTGACAAGGTATGGTCATATCAAACTATATGTTTACCATATAATGTTACTTAATTATGTTTGCTGTGTCTGCTAGTCCAGTCATTTAATGACATGTTTAATGCAGAGGAAACAATGGTCAAAGGCAGAAAAGGGTTCAGTGAATTTGAAAAAGGAAAGAATCCCAGTGTGGTCTCAGCTCACTGGGTAAGGAAAGAGTGAGGCTAGAGCTAAGGCTGGAGGTGGTGTTCGGGGCAGGGTCTTGGTTCTTTCGTGTACTCTACTAGCTATGAAATCTAATTGGAGGTAATGGAGTTAGGAGAGTCAGAGAAGGTAGAATACATTTTCAATTATGGAATGAGAAGGCTTATAAAAGCATGCAAATCAGAAGTTCGTTAGAGAAAAGAAATAGCTATTTTGTTTTCCAAAGTCCTGCATTTGTTGAAGATGATGACTTCTTTATTGCTTACTTTTCATGGAATTTTACAAGATAGTAAATTATTCAAAATTATCTACAGGCACCGTGTGTATGTTGGAAAGTTAAATGAGATGTGATAGAATAAACTAGATATTGGCTTGAAGTTGGTAAAATTGTATTAAACCTAATGAATTGATCCATAATAGTACATAATGATTTATCTGAATTTAAAAAGTCATAACTTTTTAAAATCAGTTTTAAAATTAAGATCTTTAAAATGAAATACATAGAGCTTTATTCTGAAAAAAATTGAATATAAATTTTGTTTTTGAATATAAAATTTAAAAATCATTTCTTTTGTTTTCACAGGTGGTACCATAGAAACATTACCAGAAATCAAGCAGAACATCTATTAAGACAAGAGGTAATTCAATGCATTTGTGAATAAATCTGTGAATATTTTCAAAATTTCTGTGGGAGTACTTTCTGAAGACTTGAACCAAAATGGTGCATTACTTCTTTTTTTTTCTAATTTTAAAGTATTATTACAGCTTCATCCCTATTACACATTTTATGATAAGTGGTAAGTCAAATATGTTTGTATCAGATCATGTTTTCCGGTGGTTTTCACCATAATTTCAGAAATACGTTTCTTATGAAATAATTTCAACTTACTGAGATTGCGTCATTCAAACGTGCAGTTCACCAGCAGAGTCCACATTTGAGTTGCCTGTATAACCTTTGCGTCAAGTAATTGATAAATGCTTTAACCTCATCAACTCAGCCCAGACACATTAAAAACACAAGTACAGAAAAGTACATGGTACTTTCAGTTTCTTTGTTCTTTGGAAACAAAGAAGAGAATACAGTAGCCAGAATATCAAACTCAGATCAGAACTACTTATTCAGGTCAAACCAAAACAGAACTGCATATGGTTCAAATTTCCAACTGTCGGTAAATATTAACCTGGGGGAAATGTAAAGTCAAAGCTAGAAACTAGCTAAGAGGTATTATGTCATTATGCACTGTTGTTGGATGTTGAGGAAACCTAGAGAGAGAAAGAATTGGTTCTGTAATTAAAAGCTTCATGCTAGTAAGGCTCAGGATAAAGAGAAAACCCATTTCAGAGTGAGGGACACATGGAGGATATGAGACAAAGATCCAGCCTGGGGTGCAGGTTGGACAGGGCTCAGACCTGCTTGCAAAGAGGAAATCAAGTGTGGCATATATGTATCTACCTGGTATGGGCTCACAGGTAGTCTTCTGTAAAGTAGCATTGGTGGATCGAGTATGCAGAATTGAGATGTTATGACCAGCAGACAGAACTGGGGAAGGAAAGTCCAAGTCTACAGCAAGCAGCTTGGCCAAAGGTGAGGTGGACCAAATCATGGAACTGTCCATAATCAGTGAACATTTGCTTCTAGAAAAAGTCAGACAAAACAAAGTTCTTGTTTTCCTACAGAACCTAGAACAGGGAATTATGTGACAAACTCCTACATTAATATTTAGCAACAAATATTAACTTAAAAAAATTTTTTTTGAGGTAGGGTCTTGCTATGTAGTTCAGGCTGGCCTTGAGCTCAATATGTAGCCCAGGTTGGCCTCAAACTCACAACGATCCTCCTGCCTCAGCCTCCTGAGTGCTGGGATAATAGGCATATGCTGCCACACCTGGCCCAAATATTAATTTTTGGTCATAATGTTTATAAAAGAAACAATACATTACAGATATGCTTGAAGCCCATTACATCATCTCTTTTGTTCTCCTCCACTTCTAGAGACAAACATGATAGATGGATATGTCCTCATTTTGTGTATGTGTTTACATTTTTTTTATTTTAAAGAGAATAGGACAAAACAAAACAAAACAGAACAAAACAAAGCAAAAGAAAACAGAATAGAGTCAAACATAATATAGCATTTCAGAACAGAACACTGCAAGCTATACAGATTTTCAAAACGTAACAACAGGAGGTTAACAATGGTTACCCTAGTGTCTCTTGCTTTCTTCAAAATGGTTGCCCATACATTTACAGACAATAAACTCAAACAAAACAAAATAGTATAAAACCAGATAAAAAAGAATAGCATTACAGGTCTTCAACTCGGATAACAAGAAACCAGCAATGGCTACCGTAGTGTCTCATTTTTCAAAAGAGCTGTTCCTATCTTCTCACATATTGCCTTCAAATAGTAGGAGAGGGATTTAAACCAATCAAATCAAAGAATAAAAGCACCATTGGATTTCAGAACCATTTCTCCATATTTATCAGGAATTTTGTATCTTAATGAGTCTTTCAGTTTCTTACACTAGGGAGACAATGCGATGTTTACACATTTGTGTTTGGTTTATTTCACTTATGAGTATGGTCTCAAGTCGCATTCATTTACCTATAAAAGCCTCAATGTGATCATTTTTTATAGCCGAATAGTACTCCATTGTATAAAAGTACCACATCTTCTTTATCCATACCTTGATTGATGGGCATTTGGGTTGTTTCCAAGATTTGGCTATTACAAATTGTGCTTCTATAAACATGGGTGCACATACATCACTGTGGTAAGATGATTTCACTTCTTCTGGGAATATGCCCAGAAACAGAATAGCTGGGTCAAATGGGACTTCCAGTCCTAGCTTTTTGAGAAACCTCCAGA
>RJWT010014967.1:0-20718 GCA_004365215.1 Cuniculus paca
TTTACTTTAACATGGTTAATTTCATGGTATGTGAATTTCAGGTCAATTAAAAATGCTTAAAAAGAGAGAGAATGATAATAAAAACCTATGTGGACCTACTTATTCCATGCATATGCACCAGCCCCTGCTCTGGATTTCCATTCACAATTCCTTCTTGGGCAGACCTGGTCCATATGCAGTGCCAAGCATCCAGTTACTTACAGAGCAGATTACTCTTGTGCTTGCTCCTGATCCCTTCTGAGACACATCCCCTCAAATTCCGCGACCAAACCTGCACCCACACAATAGTAAGTGATCACACTGCCGGGAACAATGGGTGTGGGTGAGAACACCTGAATAGCCAGAATACTGTTTCCCAACTTTCGCTTCTACAGCAGTAAAGTGGATTTTCTAGGCAAGAGGAACAGGTTTGGACCTTTTCCCACCAGGTTACAAGAAAAAGGACACACGTGGCAAGACACCTAGAAAAAGATGCTCTAGGCTCACATAAGGGTAGTCCAGGGCTCTCTTGGGAAACTGTTGTGTAAGGTAGTTGTGGAAGGAAGAAAGTTTATGCTCCCCTTCCATTTTTTCCTTTCATTTGAGGAACAGAGGATTTATGCCTTTAAAGAGAAAATGCTTAGGAGGGGAACCGAGGACGCAGAGACAGTCCCACGTTAACTGGACGTTGAAGTCTGTCAACTGAACTATCACTCATTCAGGCACTGGTTCACTTGTGCATTGAATGTGGGCCTTGTTCCTGTGGGCAGTGGGCTAGACCCAATTCCTGTCCCTGCCAAGGCAGCTCACTGAGAAAGCCAGACAGGCACAGCAAGCGTGTCCTGTCTATAACGCAGTGCTCAGACACAGGCACTGGCCAGCGGAGCCCTTGGGACTCACCGCTTGGGACACTGGAAAAGGCCTTTCTGAGTGGGGACATTTGAGCCCAGTGTTTAGGGAAGATGGATTCAGCGTGCAAGCAATGCAGGGGTGAGGGTGGCATCAGCTTTGTCCCAGGGCCATGAACACACGCGGCCTATCTGGGGAATAGTAATGCAAAGGCGAGGAGGCTGTCTAGGCAAGTCAGGGCCGTGCTGGGAAGGGCTTTGCATTTGGCCCGATTTTTTCGGTTGACTTTTTCCTTTTCAGAAGAACAATAGCCAAATATTTATCATACATCATTTCTTTTAACCTTCTTGATAGCCCTGTTTATACTGATGAAGATAGTGAGGTTCAAATGGTTAAGAACTGGGGGTGTGGCTTAGGGATACAGCACTGGCCTACCACGTATAAGGCTCTGAGTTCAATCCCCGGGACTGCAAAACAGTACAAAAAAGGAAAACCAACTTCCACAGAGAAGGGAGCATCATCAAAACACGTACAAGTAGGAAATGCCCTGGAATGACTGAGCATTACCCTGGAGGACACTGAGATGGAAGGACAGGGTTCAGGAGACTTTAACTACATTAGTGATGTTTTCCTTCTCAAACTTGGCAGGGACACAGGGCTGCTCTCCACGCCTCTCTGTGGAATTGTCCCCAGTGACTTTTGAGCCACTGGGCTAGCCAGTGGGCTAGAGTACTGCTCCCTTTTGGAAGGGAGCAGTGTGTTGAGACTGAGGCCTCTTGGAAGCTCAACTGCAGCTGAATTTGCCACTGTGGCAGAGGTGGGTGGCTGTTTACTCTACCAAGGGCTCAGAGACATTTCTACAGAAAAAGCAGGATGGTCAGGTTAGCCCTCCTGGCTGGAACAAAATGTTTGTCATCTAGAGGTGTGCAGAGAGAGCAATGAGTCTATGGCCCAGTTAGTCCAAGAGGACCAGCTTGGATGCCCTTTGATGACCATGCTCTCAGTGCCTTTCAAGTGAACTGCCCTACAGTTCCACTGTTTGCTTTTTTCACCAGAGCATCCTGCTCCCTATAGAACAGCCTGGAGGAGGAGATCCAGACCCCTGTCTTCCTGGCATGCAGAGTTTAAAACAAGAGCCCTCTGCCATCGGACATCCTTACCATTTCCAGCTATTGAGTGTAATCAAGTGGGCCAGGACCTGACTTCAACGACAAAACGACTCAGAGGAATCCTCTTTCCCATTTGCTGCATGGAAGACAAAGGAGTCTGAACAAACAGGATGCACTGAGTGTACTCTCCAGCAAGAGGGGCAGGCAGGATGTAGGGCTGGAGAGAGGGCCTGGGAGCTCAGGTGTTGGCGTGTGTGTGATCATGCCTAGGAGGAGCAAGAAGCAGACATAGGGATTCAGTCAACAGCCTCTCTGGAGGGTTCTTTATAGAGTCACACTCTTCCAGGCTTGCAGAGTTAAGTAAATTCCTGCCCTGATTCTAGCCACTCCCCTTGCAGAGAATGCTTATGTTTCTGGACATCAGAGAGAACCCACCGTGCGTTGCAGGACAGATGTGCAATACTCAGGGATCTATGGGCAAGTTCAACTCATGTGGGGTGGAGGGAGAGAAGACCCATGGTTGCAGCCCAATGTTTAGGTCCTGGCAATTCCATTTGTATCTTTTATCCCAAGTTCTGCTATTGGGCTTTGGAATCTATTTTTGGTAAAATTTCTCAATCATTAACTTGAAAAAGAATTCAAAGTCATTCAGAGAATAAGACCTTTCTTAGGAGAAGATGGCCCAGGGAATATTTCAGTATTCCCTTCTTGCCTTCCCACTCCCCATTCTATATGGAAGAAATTGGAAGTGAAAATAAATGTTCATTAAGACTAGACTTGAAGACAAACAAAGGTCATTGAAGGTAACATGGATAGGAAGCAGCTTACACTGAGAGGACAGGCGCTTCTAGGGGGCCACTAACCTCTTCCCAGAGGCAGAACTTAGCGATATTTGGCCCCAGTTCACCATGTTTCAGAGGCAGCATCTCTTGTACCTTCAACCAGAGTCAGGCGCAGAGTATCACCTGCAGGTACCTCTGGCTGCTACAGTGATGGGAAATGCACCTGGCATCTTCTGGATGAATGTCTTCCAGTATACAAGGCAGCACCATTCAACTAAGAAAGTACCCTGCGTCTTGCTAATAGAGCAAAATTTACAGAACTGGTCATCTCTGACATACAACTGAACCCCAAGCTTCTCCACTAGAATCCTGACATCTAGAGGAAGTCGGATTCCAAAGGTCACAGTTGGTTCTAGATGAAATAAAAAGCACTCGGAAAGAGAAAACTGGCCTGACATCTAGAGCCTGTAGCTGCCTTTAAAGGCAACCCTGAAGCAATCCCCCAGGTCCCAAGGGAACAGCACAACCCACACAAAGCATTAGCTTTGTGGACATGCTTTCTCCTAGGGCTGGAGTTCTGGCAACTAGAGCCACAGAGGCTGCCTCTGGCCATGTGTTGGGCTGTCCCACACCCGTGCGGGTAAATAGCTGGTATTTGACACTTTGGTAATGCCTAGGAAGTCAAATTACAGTCAATAGTGGGTATAGAGAAAGCACAATAAAAGTGCTGATTATAAATTCTTTCAGTCTATGTCAAGTGGCCACAGGATTGAAGCTTTTCCTTAGTATGGCCAGAGTGCAAACTGAGTATGAGGTCCTCGGGGAGAATTTTAGCTATATTCAGTGGACTCACGAGTGCTGTGTTTTTGGAGGGGTTGAGGGGAAACCAGCAGATGTCTAGATTTTTCTTAAAGAAAGAGACTTAACAAACTACTCATAAGCAAATGAACTTCAAAAAGAATCCAAATTTATGGGAGATTCTGAGCACAAAGCTGCAGTATCTTTTAGAACTTGATTTATGATTTGAGATGAACTGCAGAAATTCCAGGGTTATCCAGCCAGGGAGGGTGGGAAAGGCAGAGCCATTAATCGGAAGGTGGCAGGAGACCCGT
Source organism: Cuniculus paca (assembly GCA_004365215.1). Classification (NCBI taxonomy): domain Eukaryota; kingdom Metazoa; phylum Chordata; class Mammalia; order Rodentia; family Cuniculidae; genus Cuniculus; species Cuniculus paca. Next base: position 3,832 of record RJWT010014967.1, read on the forward strand.
CCAGGTTAGCCAACTGCTCAAGGGGAGGAAGCGAGGGCAGGTAGGGAAAGAATATCCTCTGTGGCGAGGAGAAGCTCCGAGGGATGGTCTAACCCGCACTTTCTCAGGACTTGCTTGAGAATTACTTAATCCCGGCTCTGCCACCCAAAAGGTGGATGAGATGAAGCAAACTACCCGACGTGGAACCTTAGGCTTTCCAAGACGAGGATATAGTATCTGTCTTGGAGGGTTATTAATGACATAGTGAGCATTGATTAAGCACCTAATAACTGCCAGGCCTGGAATGAGGTACTAGAGAGCCAATGACAGTTTCATGAGATCGCTTATGTAGTGCACTGGAAACAGACATTACCTAGCAAATAGTACCGCCTCAACAAATGTTAGTTCCCTTCTTCTTACTATCTGTGTCACCCAGGTACCTGCTATATGTGACCCTTGGTCGGGCCCCTGGACCTGATGTTCTGCAGCACTTGACAGCTTCACACACAAGAACAGTTTTTACACCTTCTCCTTGGAGCCAGAGTTTATCCAAGGAGAGCCTGTATGGGTGTGGAGGTTTTGAGCTCATATTTTCCCTGAATGGAGTGGCCCTTTTTAAAAAATCAGTTTTATATTTTAGACTTTTAAAATAAATCCAACTTATTTATTGGGTATCATTAATGTGCTCGACCCTGCCCTAGGGGCCTAGGACACATCAGTGAATCCAACTGCCTGTCCTCCAGAGCTTGTATCATAGCAGGGCAGACGTGCAGCGAACAGTAAACACAGGGGTGTGATGTTTATTACATTTCGAGGCGATTTGTGCTTTGGGAACGGAAACGGAAAGCAGAATGGGTAAGGAAATTGTGTTCATTTATACAGAAGGGAGGTCTCATGGAGGAGATGACATCTCAGCAAACGCTTAGAGGTGAGGGAATCACGCCAATGTCTTGAGGGAAGGAGGTGAGGGAGCAGCCCAGGCAAGGGATCAGAAGTGAGGGGAGAGTGAGGAGCAGTGTGGCTGCAGCGGGTGTGTTGGGTGGGGTGTACTGGATGCCTTTGCTGGCAGCCTGAGTGAAAAGGTGGCCCCTTGGAGCAGAGGACTGTTGTGATCTGATTTGCATCTTAAAACTGGAGAATGGGTCATTGAAGGAACCCAGGCTCAGACCTCTGGGATGGGTTGGAAAGATATCCATTTATCTACACTGTCGTCCTCACAGTCCCCTTGGCATGAAGAGGAGGCAGGTGATTTCTGTTTCCACATTATGCCCTGGCAAACTGTCCTTCAGGAAGGCTGCTGGAATTCCTGGATGGTCCAGAACTAGAAGGTGGAGGATGGAGGATTGAATTATTACAGTCCCTGGACTTGGTCTCAGAAGCACTGCCAGACACTAGGGACTGTCAGGGAACTAGCGCCATGTGTGTTCCTTGTGTCCTTGAGGACTGTTTTGGTACAGAGGAAAGACTATGTGAGACTAGGGACTACTTTGGTTTTTTAAATTAATATTTCATTTATTAATGTTGCACATTGAATCCAGAAGATTGAGGTAGGAGGATCATAAAGTTGAGCCCAACCTGGGCTACTTAGCAAGATAGTGTCTCAAACTGAAACAAAACAACATGTACTTTTAAAATGGGTGGAGATGTAGCTCAATGCGAATGCCTTAGGTTCAGTTCCTAGTATTGAGAAGAAAGGGGGTTACACGTTTAAAAAACCAGTTTTCCCTTGGGCTCTAGTCACTTTATGAATTTTATTATGTTCTAGTTATAAATCTGAGATGGTCAGTGAAAGTTTGTGGATGTCTTCATATTTCAAAAGATTCTTCCTTCCCATATACTTCAACAATGAACCAATACTGTGCACTCCATGCAGCACATCCCATATGATACATTACAGAGACAGTGAGGGAGCACCCTGCTGGGGCCTGGTGTGAACCTGCAACTTGATCAGATGCTGAAAATCACCAGGGCCAGGGCTCCAGGCCAAAGGGTCTGTGGGATGGGCTTCCCGGCAGGCACTGGGCCATGGGGCAAGGTGCCATGGGTTAGGACATTGTGAGGCACCTGAATGAAAGAAGAAAGGGAATGTTTTCCCTTCTCCATTCCAACTCAGGGCCTTTGCACCAGATCTTTTTAAATTTATTATTTTATTTTGAGACAATGGTTTGCTAAGTCACCAAGTTGCCCAGTTTTGGCTCCAACTTGGTTTTTTAGCCTTGCTCTGGAGAAAACTTATGGATGCAAGTGGCAGGTTGGGTGTGCTTCTGCCACGACAATCAGGGCAGTGGTGGGCCCCTCGGAGCCCTGAGCCCTTGCTGGTGGAAGGTCTCTCCATTGCTTCCCTCTGCCTTTTCCTAACTGCTCTCTCCCCTTTGCCTCTCCACCAGCTGTCCTTCCTGCAGCATCCCTCCCCTCCCCTTCTTTCTTCTGGCCTTGCAGCTCTCCACCCTCCCCTGCCCTGTTGTCCCTCATACCCCACACTCTTTGTTGCTGAATTCAAGGTTCTCAATACAGCGGGGCTTTGATGATTTGCCCCAATTGAAGAGGAATGTCAGCTTAAATTAATGAGAAGTCTGAATAATAGAATTTTAAAGCTTAGTTGCTTTTGCTCTTCTAAGACATCCTTTCCCTGAAGAAGTGTTAGAATTTAAATTCAGTAACAGTTGATGTTGAGAAATGGGGCAATATGTTTAGATAATCTTTTAAATGGTTTACTGGAAGGGAACCATTTATAATCAGTATATACTTTCTTTGAATCAGAGTATTTCTGCTTCTAAAATCTTTCCTTTCTTTTTGTCACCATGATTTTACCAGGCTTCCCAGGCATCCACCACAATTTCAGCAAGTTCTGTGTGACACACATTTTTACATCAAAGGTCTCTCAGGAAATTGAAAAGTTTTAATTACATGAGCAATACATGAATACTTTCTCTTTGCAAAAACATCAAAATCTTAAAAGATTGCAATATGCCAGGCATGGTAGTGCACACCTCCCAGCACTCAGGGAGGCTGATCAGGTGGAATGCCATGAATTCAAGGCCAGCCTGGGCTACATAGTGAGTTCAAGGCCAGCCTGAACGATACAGCAAGACCCTGTCTCAAAACAAAAACAAACAAACAAACAAGAGAGAAAGAAAGAAGAGATAATAAATTAAAATCTTAAAAACGTAATTTGTTATTCTATTTATACCACTTTCTTTAAGGCAATAACAATGTATTGTTACATCTCTAATGGACTATCCTGCACAAAAATCCTTTCTGGTGCTCTCTAAAAGGAAAACTACCTGATTGGGTCTCACTTTTAAAAAAACGTAAGTAGAAGCTGAGATAGTTAAAGCCCCCTGCTTTCCTGGTCAATGCCAACATGCCTCAATTCACCCTATTTCCTTCCCACATTGCTGCCAAGTTCCATTTCAGTTATCTGTCGGGAAAACTCACAGAGTGGTGCACATATGGCAAATGTTAACAGTCACTCAATCTAGATAAGGTAAACGGGCTGTTTATTACGCTATTTTCTCTACTTCTCTGAAACTTTAAAATTTTTATAATTAAAAAAAGAAAAACACCAAATTCTTAAAATAAAGTAACATATGACTTTAGGAACAACAAAGGATCAGTCCTAGCCATGACTGTCCGTCCTCTTCCTAGGGATTCCCAGGTATGCATTGGGAAAGGCTATTTTTCACTTATAAGAAAAGTAACAAAAGTAATGCTCAATATATTTCTTAGCAACGTGCATAATTTTTCAAGCTCTTTCATGCTTAGTCTCTTCTTTTGCCCTCCCAGATACGAAAGGCAAGTATTGCTCCCATGTTATAAATGAAGACACCAAGAGGTTCATGTTGCTAGCTAGTACTACCAGTTCATAGTTGATTGCTTTCTTACCAGGCAGCAGGTGCAGTTTTAGGTACCAACATATACTAACTAATTTTATCCTTTCAACAACTGTATGAATTGTTGAGAGAGACTGCCCAAGATTACAAAGGTAGGAAGTGGTAGAACACAACATGAACCCAGAGTCACCCACGAGACTGAACTCTTAACCACCTACACGTTCATGCAGTGATACGATACATGTCTTTCTTGTATCCCAAGAGAGGGGACCTGGAAACTTCTGGGGTGCAGACTATAAATGTGTTTATTTGGCTGACATGGCATTTTATAATTTTTGAATTTCAAGATGTTTTTAAAGAAAGATTTCCACCCAAGATCCAGATTTCTGGCTTCTCTTGAAAAATCAGAAGTTCTGTCAATATCTTGTATGGTAATGACTGGTTGGAGCTGAGTACTAAGGAAAAGTTTTTCATGACAGTTGTTAAAGATGTTAAGGAAGACTTTATTCAAGAGGAGACACTGAGATGGGGTTTTTCAGTGGGGGGAAGATACTGGGCTCAACTCTGAATACAAAAGGGAAGAGTGGGAATTGATAGCCAAGGAGCACATGAGAGTCAGTGAATGAAAAATTACCAAGAGGAAACATCAACACTAAGAATATGGGATGAGAAATTTGATCAGACCTGGAAGGTGATCAGATATCAAGGGTAGGGATTTTCAAATAATGGAGTCAGCAGAATTGTTTGAGAAAATTGAGACAGGGTCTTACCAAGTCACTAAATTGCCCAGGCTGGGCTTGAACTTGCCATCCTGCCTCAGACTCCCCAAGGGCTGGGATTACAGGTGTGTGCCACCACATCTGCTGTCAAAGGATTCTTGCTAAAACTGAACTAAGTGAGTCGCAGAGTCCAAGGTTGGAATCTACCCAGACACAGGCGTTAGAGCAAGCAGACTGACTCAGATTAGCTCCTCTGTAACTACTACCTAGTCTTATAGGATGTGCTCTTTCCACTTTGTCAGTTCCCATGACTACCAGTTATTGCACCTTACCTCTTTTTGCCTGTTTAGCATGAGCATCTCAGTTTGCAAGCCTTGAACTATGGAAGCCTATAATCCCAAAAGAAGTAGAAGGTACTCTCTGCCTTGGTGCTAACATACTACGAAAGTCATAGTTTATTCACCTGACTACCCACTTGACCATTCACTCAAGCATTTATCAGCCATCCTTTTACTCTTCTCACCTGTGTACCCTCCTTCCCTATCTTAGCAATTCTCCTTTTGCACACAAGTCATATCTGCATTTCTTAGCCAACATCTACTTTTCTCCTATTCAGGTTAGAAGAGCATTGTCAAAGGACGGGAGATGATCTGACAAGGAAAATAGTCATGGCAGGTGACATGGAATGAACTGTTTCTTCAAAATCTACATGTGGCAGCACTAATATCCCATGCAAATGTATTTGAAGACAGGGCTTTTAAAAAGTGTGTGTGTGTGTGGGGGGGAGAACCCAGGTAAATCAGGCTAAATGAGGTCATAAGGGTGGGGTCCTAATCCAATGAGACTGGTGCCTTTATAAGTAGTAGGAGCACATCCATAGAGGAAAGCTGCAAGCCAAGGAACGAGCCCACAGGAGAACTCCAAACCCGCTGGCACCTTGATCTTGGACTTCTAGTCTCCCGAATTATGAGAAAATAAGTGTCTGTTGTTGAAGCTATATGGTCTGTGGCATTCTGATATGGCAGACTGTGGTGGCAACCTGTAACACCCAGCTGAACTGAATCAGCATGGTGCTGGGTGTGGAAGGCCCATCTGAGGATTGTTGCTGACAGCATAAAAAGAGAACCGGAGGGGAAGATGGTGTGCTGTTGATTCTCCTGGAGAAGCTTGTCACGCTGGCTTTCCTGTTATGAACTTCGCTGTTCTCATCACCAGAGGAGCTCAAGTCCTTGTTGTCACTGAGGATGGCTGCAGTTCCTTTCGGCGGAGCTCTGGCCCTTACTTGGAGTGTTGCTTCCTGGCTCTAATGAAGACCCCTCAGCCTGCTGGCACAAATCCTTCATGCCACTGGCGCAGACTTTCTAGTTTCCACCACTGATCTTTGGGCCTTCCCAGTGCAGATCCTTGGTACAGACTTGCACGAGTCATTGTCATGGGTTCTAAGCCTCCAGCTGGACTTGTGGAGAACGTTGCCGTGGTATCCAGGCCCTTGGCTGGATTCTTTGGGTCTCTAGTGTGTGGACAGACTTTCTGTATTCTTTTGCATTTGACTCTTTGGGTGAATAATATAAAATAATCGTATAAATTATATGTCCTGTATTAGTTTCCCTTACAACACTGACTACAACACAGCCTGAGCAGACTACAGCAGGGAACGATTTTTCACACACCCTCCACCCACATTTTTCACTTCTCTTACCACTGCCCTCCATCTCTTTCCCTGTACAGGCCATCTCCTTCCACCCAAGGCCATTTTGGGCTACCTACTATGAGAAATTGTCAGCCATGCCAGTTAAGAAAGGTTATGGCTTCACCAGCAGTATGACCACCACCAGCAAGATGAGCTCTGAGAATGGGTAAAAGGTTAGAGAGGATGCCACTGAAGAATTCTACCAATAAGAAAAACTCAGACCATTTTGATAAACATGTGTCTACACAGGGTGATGCTGCTTAAAGTTCACAGCATAAAGAGACTTGGGTACTGAGAGGGGGACATGGAAAATATCAGCAAAAAATAGTAAGTTAAAGAACACTGAGAGCTATTGGTGTCTCCAGCTAGTTCACTGAGGTTCACAAGCTGTTTTTGTCTGAAGATTCTGAGTTCAGCTTTAACAGCATAATTGTTACAAAGTTTGCTTCATCTTAAGCCTTCCTGTGGGTCTTCCCCAGGTGTTCTAGTCTTATGCTATTGACACAGAGATAGGTGGTGGCTGATTAACCCCAGAGGGGCCTGGAGAACTGGGAGAAAGCCAAACTGGCTTCTGCTTCATCTTTCTGTCCATTTCCAAGCTGTTAGACTGAGAATGAACGTGGAGTGTGGATAATGGTGTGGGCGTGAGAGGCTGGGCAAACCCCATATGGGTTCTCGGGCCCCAAAGAACAGCCAATGGCAATAGACATCAACCTCTGATTTTAAATGGAATGAGCAGGGGTCTGGAAGTGATCCAGAAGGATTGGCTCTAGAATCTCACAGCAGCAGGCTTAGAAACACAGCCAGACTTACCTTCTCTGCCATCAGTCTCCAAGGGGAACACTGTAATTTTAATCAGTAGATAAATGTGTCAGTCATGGGAAATTTTAACCAATGATTTAATCAACATTGACATATTCAGAGCTCAGGAAAGGTCAGGGAAACAACTGTTTAGATTTGCTTCTACTTTACTCATAGCTTCATGTCCACTAAAAAGAATAGAAATCTGTATTGGAATCTGAAGGGAGATGGTTTGGATTGGGTTTTTGCATATCTGATGAGGTATAAAAGTAATGGTATCGTGAATAAAGGGGAGAGCTTGGTATCACAGTTTAATTCTTGCCCTCGTCCCCTGGTTGATGTCTGGAATCACATGAAACACAGTTTCTCTAAATCAGTTGAAACAAAGCAACACCATGCATGACTAGTTTTCCAAAAACATCATGAAGATTTATGAATAATTTCAAATGAAGAGCTCTAGGCATCTTGGGAGAATATGATTGACAAAAATTTTATCCAAACCTAGTCCTAGTGTGTTCCAAGCTTTAGTTTGAAAGTAAATTGCTTGGGACTTGCTAGTCAAGTATCTGGGACTAGAAGAGATTAATGGAGAGAGACTATCTTTCCACACGCTCAGCAGAGTTCTTCAGTGAAAGTTTCTTTCCTGCTGCTGAAATGATTTTGGGGAAAGAGAAATTGCTGTAAGGATTGGGAAGCAGGAAACGTATCTTGGTCTCACAGTGGGAATGGATTTTCTTTAGCTGAGGTTTTATTATCATTCTTCTGCATCACACCTTCTTCAATCTTAAATCTTAAGAGCCTTTCTTCCCACTCACCAGTTTTTTATTTCTGTGACTGAGCACTTTTAAAAGGGCACTAATTTTTTTTTTTTTTTGGTACCAGGGATCAAAATCATGACCTTGCACTTGCCAGGCAGGTACTTACACCACTGAGCTAAATCCTCGGCCCTTGTAGTAATATTTTCCATGCCCCCATCTCAGTTCCCACGTCTTCTGAAAAGGGAGGTAGGACAGTGACATCAAGGGGTGGGGATGGAGAAGTGATAGGAGATGCCTGGGTGTGACAGGTGTGTGTAGGTCAGGTCCACAGTGACGGGAGAAGGAAGAAAAACTCCTTAGTGCAATCTTCGAGGATATAGAATGCACCTGAGTTCATCATTATCTCGCCCTCTCACACCCCCTATAACGGAAAGCAGCCCTGTGAACACCCTTTGCTGCTTTGGGAGCCTGGTTTTCAATGATTTCCCCAGCCCACAATTGGTTGGTTAGCTAGTGAGCAATATCACTTAGACAAAACAATAAAAACCCTGGGCCAATCAGGTTCTCTATTAGTAATTTTAAGCAAAAACAAAACAAAACAAAACAAAACAAAACAAAACAAAACAAAACAAAACAAAACAGCTAAAGGGGGCCGAAGCTGAAAGGAGCTAGATACACCAGGAGGAGTCATATGTAAACCAAAGTTTTCAGTCATTGGCACTTAAAGTATACTGGATGAGTCTTCTGGGAAAAAGTAGTTTTGGGCAGACATGCAGAGAAATGCAGACATCAAGGCAAACAATTCTCAGGGCACCTCTTCTTTCTAATCCAATGTCACTCATACCATAACAATACAGGTCACCTGTGAGAGGTAATTCAGACTCTTTTCCCAAATAAAGAGTTCAGCTATAATCAAAAGCTGTACAAGTTCTACCTAGATAGGTTGTTTATGGGGCAAATGAGCAGGCTGCTCTTTTAGCAAACATGGCCTACCACTACAGATAATTTAGAAGGTGCTTGCCTACTTGAGACTAGGTTTCAGGCAGAAAATAGTGTGACCTATTTTTTTCTTTGTTCTTAGGACATCAGAGTAGACCAAAACTATGCTTAGGTCCTGAAGAAAGGAAGTCGAGGCATCTACAAAGAACTGGTTTGGTCTTAGAAAGTCCCTTTTAAGTTACTAAAATCCAGATCACAAATCTCTCTGGAAAAAAAAAAGCTTTTAAACTATATCTTTTCACCTAAAGGGAGCAAAGAGGTGTGGCACCCATGTTGCCTCACCAAGATCTCATGAATCATTTCTCATCTCTGATTTCAGGGCTCAGGAGGGCTAAACTGGAAAGGAAACCAAGAGTAGCTCTTGTCAAATACAAGACCTCATCTGTTATGTCCACAGCCTCTTGGAAATGTCCCCTAGCAAGGCTGCCATCAGCACTTGACTAAAAACACATGGAGGCAGCCCACTCAGATCAGGAATTCATTACTGGAAGAATAATAAGGGAAAGTCTCCCCTCTCCTCGGCTGCAGGGAGATTCTGGACAACTCAAAGCCAACTGTTCCATCTTAAATGTATTACTACAACTGGACTATGGATTCCTTCTGTTCATTATCCTTTCCCAGAGTTATCAGTATCTGAGAGAACTAAGAGAAAACTTTCCAGAGTTTAACTAGTCCTTTTTCCTAAATAAATAAATGGACCTGTAGACAAAAATGGGCTGCATAACTATTTTTTCTCCCTTCCTCAACATTGTCCATAGGTCTTTGATATATGTCAGGTAATCCAAGGGAAACGTACATATAAGAAGCGGATTCAAAAGCAAGAAGCATTTGCCAGCTGCTGGGAAAAGCAGCGTGTGCCAAGAGTTACAAGTGTTCAGTAATATTCAGTTCTCCTTCCCTTCCCAATACGGGAAGCCTGGACGGTCCCGCTTCCCCAAAGTTAGGCGTGGCTACATAACTGTGTAGCCATGACAGTACAAGTGATGTGTGTCAATCTTGCTCTTTCTTTCTTAATCTTATCCTCTAAAGTGACAACTGTGAAAGCGAATGTTAACACCACACTGCAATACTGAGTTACCACACTGGGAACGGTGTGTCTGTAGAGCTCAGATTTTGAGTCACTGAAATTTGAGTTGTTTCATGGGCAGCAAAATGAAATCTCTTTTGATTTATATGAAGTGGTTTATAGGTTTTCTCTCTTTGCAGATCTATTTGGAGTTTCAAAAAAAAAATCGATTTGAGCCTTAGTATCACAACAAAAACACAAAAAATCCAAAATGCTGAATTGTATTATTAAACACTTTCAGTAAAAGGAACTGACAGGATGGAATGCCTCTCTAGCATGACATGGGTGTTACCAGCCTGGCTGGTCTTCAGCTCAGGGTGGAGAATACCACCTGCCTTCCTACAAACTTGCCCTGAGGCGATTTTCACGTGCATGTCTCCTAATCTTTAATAGTGATGGAATGTGAAGAAGACAAGGGTAACACCTTTGCTTTTTTCTCATTTCCACTGTTCAGGCCCTTAGTAGCTGCTGCTTAGGATGCAAGATCCAACCACTAGTATTATTCTTGGTGATTGTTTTATTTGGAAAATATTCACTGAACTCATATACAATTGTGTGTATAGTAAGTGTTGAGTACTTCAGTGAATTGAGGATGAATGAGACAGGCAGCAGCAGATGTGAACAGAAATATTACCTGGGCATAGAAGGAGCAAGAATGTCCAGGTTCAAATCCCCATTCCGTTCTTTCCAGAAGACAATAAACTCCTCTTGCCTCAGTTTCTTACTATGAAAAGGGACAATATGCAGACTCACCTCACGAGATTGCTGGTGGGATCAGCAAGGATGGTACATGTCATGTGCTAGGCACTGGTAGGTGCTCCGCATGCAAAAGGGGTGCTGAGGGGCTGTCTTAGTGGCAGGGCTGTGCTGATGGCCTGGGGTGTGGGGCTTAGAGGTGGAGAGGACTGGGTGGGTTTGTCAACCACAGGGGTGGCGATAGAGCACTGCCTTGGAGTTTCCTGAGGTCATAAAAAGAGTCTCAGGGAGGAAGACAATTTTTGACATGTGGGATCAGGATATGTATTCCTCTTACTACGATACTTTTGAGTGATTCATTTTAATATGTGAACCTTTTAGATTTTTTTCTTATTTATAGCAAAGGTAGGGAGAAACCAAACTGAGTTAAAGCAAACAATTTCTTTCCCAATGTGGGGGAAAGTAGTATCTTCTCCTCTCCCATCACAAGGTTCATGGCGAACACCTCATCACAAAACAAAATACAGGTTAACAGGAGCAAAGCATATACATTTATTTACTGTTTTCTTTTTTTAAACTAAAGACATTAACTGACTTCCAAAGACAGCCAAAGGATCACAGTACTCCCAAAGACAGCACCACTCCCAAAGACAACCAAAGACAAACACAAGACAGATCCAAGAGCTGGTGCCAGTAGGTACATTAACCACTAATAGGTGCAAGCCAATTTCTATTCAGGCACATGCTTGGGATCTGGAGTCTGAACCTGTCTGCCCACCTATGCAAATTGACAAGATGTAGGAGCTGACAGATGGAAGGACAAGCCAAATCTTAAACATAAAAGGAGACAAACGAGCAAAGAGGAGCCATCCTTGGGAGGTAAAGGATTAGTAATGAGTGGGTACCGCAAAGCCAAGTTTAGCCAGAGAATCACAACCCAAACAAGTGTTTCTTTCCTGAATTTGGAATGGAAAAGATGGGAGAAATTTTTATCTTCTTCTCTAGACTGGACACTACAGACAGAGATCAAGAAGACAGTTGACCTTGCTAAGAATTTCTTCCCCTGGCTTTTTGCCAGTTGTTCCAGGATCTTATGTGCAAGCTTCAGAGTGACTAGGGTGTCTCAGCCAACCCACACCAGGGATCAGAAACTGTAGGGGAAAAATGTGTTATATCTTTGCCTCACCCCTTACAAGGATCATAGGTAGGACCTTTATAGCAAAAGATAGATTAATAAGAAAAAAGCATGTACATTTATTTGACCTAAGTTTTATGTGACATAAATGAAGACTCAAAGAAACAGGGCAGGCTGTGCATTTTTATGCACAGGTTTGATGAAGCTTGGACAGTCATGTACAAGTGTGACTGGAAGATAAATGGGTATGATCTCATGGTAATAAATGGGGGGGCTGTTCATATTCTTTTCTGCCTCCCTGTGTCTTCAGAGATAAGGACATTTCTTTCCTCTGGGTATAGGGAGGGCACCTCTGGAATGAAGGTTTTATGACCTGCTTCAAGGGAAGGACAGCTAGGTTTTATGATCTGCTTTTGGAGAGAGGAGAAGGAGATACTGACTTTTGCTTTTGCTGTTTTCCCATATTTTGAGATAGCGTGCCCTGAACCCCATCAATAACTTCTCTAATACTCTTTCATGTTTGATTCAATTCATGTCATGAGAATTCATGAGAAATGTACATTTAATCAGTTGCAAAACTTAGTTTGGTTTCTCACATACATATTCTATGGAAGACTACAAGTTCTCAAAATGTGCCGCCATCAGAGGAAGACATGGGGCCTTAGCCTCACGTATTTGCTGTCCCTGACACTTCCAGGCACAAATCTTTCTTCTCTCTGATGCCCACCGCACCTGCTGTTGCCAGGAATACTTTCCCTGCTTGGCTCCAGGCCAGTGAGATGCTCCTCCTCCTGCCCTAGTAGTGTGGGGCTTGGATGCACATCTATCCTATTACTTTATTTTATACTGCTTTGTATCATAGCTGCTTGTGTGTTAGTCCTTTTTTAGTACATTTCTTGAGGATGGAGTACACATGCTATTGCTTTTAGGCTTCCCCTGAGCATTTGGTAGGTGTTTAGCAAATATTGACTTGTTAAAATGGACTCAGATGTTCAATCATTCTTCATCACTCTCCGTTGGCTTTGTACATAGCACTCTGTTGGGCAGAGGTAGAAAGTAGGGTGTGACTTGATTCTCATCTCCAAGGCATTTAACATTTCTGAAGAGAGAGCAGGCACAAAGTGATTGTGCAGCAGAAGGTTTGGGTTCACAACTTGGGTAGGAGGGGCCCCATGGGGAAGGCTGGGAAGATTTAACGTCTGACTCGGAAGGGCCTAAAGCCCCGGGACCTTGCACTGCACCCAGCCTGAGGCTTTAGTCAAAAGGAACAGGGATGCTGGGTGTTCTACTGGGAATGACTAAACTATCCCATGGGCCACCAATTAATTTATTTGCTAATTGAGTTTTAAATCTAAAGAAATCATTTCATCTTTTATTTAATACTGTATGAATTTCGCTTTTTGTTTGGCAAGGCTATATACAATATGCCAGTGAAATGGGAATTTCTACTACAATAGTTATGCCACTAATGACCTTCCAAATGCCAATAATACCATACAGGCTCTGCTTCTCTGCTGGATCTGAATCTGTCAGTGAATTCTGAGGCCAACGACCTCCCTCTGACACAAGAGCAGACCCCCACACCCATGCCTGCCCCCATCATCCCCCATCATTCAGCGATTTTGTTTCTGAATCAGTTGCTCTTTGGAGTCCCCCAATTCCTTTACACCTACTCTTTTTATTTGGTGGACAATACTTTATTCGGAAATGTTCCCTCCTATAATTACAAATCTTGTTAGTCACCCTCCTCCTCTCCCCAGGGGGATTGTGGACTTTAATTAATTAATGTGGTTAAACCGCTTTGAGGGGCCTGGTTGAAAGGTGCTATATAAGTGCAAATTATTATTATTATGGCTGTTGACATCCCATGGCGGCAAAGCCCTCAGCCCTACACAACCAGAGATCTGAACAAAGGCTTCTTCATCTTCACCTTCCCGCTAGGTCTGAAATCACTGGCTCAATGGTCTAGGGAGCAAATCTGTTACCATCTCAACAGTAATCAACTAATTAATCCCCATTATGTTGGCTTCCGTTTCCTTCTTCCAAGCTGCATGGTCCTGTTTCATTTCACAAATCATGCCCCCATCAGCTGTGGACAAAGGTCACAGTATCCTATGGCCTCTGTTTGCCTAAAGGAGAGACAGAGAGAAAGAGAGAGAGAGAGAGAGAGAGAGAGAGAGAGAGAGAGAGAGATCATAAAATGCATTAACTTCTCACCAGCAATCTAAATGAAACTTCCCCACAGCTGCAGTCCCCTCCCATACCTATCACTCACAGAACCAACTGCCTTGCACACTACAGACACCCAGAAACTCAGTATAGGCTGGGGCTGAGGTCCTGTAGTGCTGTCCTGACTGCAGCTTGTTACAGACAAAGGGGAAGTCTATCTGCGCTGGGTGGGAAAAGGTCATTGAGGCACACAGGAGTCCCTCTTTGGCTTTCTCTACAACCCCCAAGTTTCCCCTGAGAAAGCCAGCTGCCATCTGTAGCCAGGAAGCCCTCACAAAGGCTGGGACCATGATTTAGATGTTTTGTGCTACACCTAGCACACCATAGCCCTCAACAAATGCCCAGTACTTCCACTATGATGATAACCATTGAAAGCAGCCCTGTGGGGGAGACTTGGCCTCTCGTAGGGACACTGCTGACCAAAACACTCCTTACAAGGTTGCCCCTCAGCCCCTTTGTTAGAGTGGCTGTGGGCGAGCCTCAGGGGGTCATGTCTTCATCGGCCTTCATTTATCCTCCCCATTGAAGGGCTCCTTCAGGACATCGGTCAGTCTCTGTGGGAAATGATTTGGAGAGCAACAAAAGAACTTGGGCCCTTTGGGGGGGGGCTTCAGAATTCAGTAAACATCTGGACATGGAAGGCCAGGTTCTCAAGCAGTCTAGCTGGGGAGGTGTCAAAAGAGAGAAAGAGCTGTGTGTGCAGTGTAAGCTCTTAGTTCTGCAGAGACGTTTGTTGTTGAAAGACACAGACGCCCCAGTAGGTAGATAAGAAGATTTTTCACAAGCTCTTCTATTTGTCAGTTTTTGTGAATGCAGGTCACCGTTTGTCAGTTCTCATGGCGTATACGAGGAAATGGCAGTGTCGCATGGGTAGTGGGCAGCTTGTGATGGGTGTTTTGATTCTGTGTGTACCACAAATAACTCAGGGTTGCACAAGCCTATCCTGGTCGCTGTTAACAGCATTTCATTTACCTTTGAGGTCTGTAAAGCACTTAGTATCCAAGGTGACTTACTGGACTTAAAAAGAGGAGAGAGAGCACTAAGAGGAGGACTGATTTACACTTCATCACACGGTGAGATTTGGGACCTGAACTCTTGACTCCCAATGTTCCCTTTATTGTTGAGTCCACCCATTTAGAACACATTAGTCAGCATGATTCAACATTCATCACTCATCAGCACTAGTGATGGAACTAATCAGCATTCCCCAGTGTCCCCGAGTCTATCCTCAGGCAGCAAAAGAAACTGGCCTCTGTCAAGAGACAATGGAATGTAGTTTTCACCAGTAGTCAGAAGCTGAATCCAGTTCCAGTCCCACGTACTCAGTCACTCTAGTTGGAAGGAACCTATCTCCTTTATTTGTGCAAGTCCGACTGTCTGAACATCCATAACAGGTGTCACACATCGCTTTTGACTGAACTTATTGAACCACATCTTTCTTAACTAGATATTCAGCTACTAAATGGAAGGGATGCTTTTTTCTTCCCAGTTTCATATTCCCTGAGCCCTCAGCACCAGGCTTTGCAAACAATAGATGTTTAACAAATTCTTACAGAACTGAACTCACTGCCATGGAACTTAAATCATATTCCAGAAAGAACCTCAAGTCCTTTTGGAAAAAAGTTTCACAGAAAATCAACAACCTGAATTGACTTAACATCTTTTGATATCATTACCTGCGCATTTTCACAAATGCAAATTGTTAACTCTGCCAATGACTTGCAGGTTCTAGGAATACAGGCCAGGTTTCGGAATAAAGTTTTTCTCTATAACCTTATTTCAACTGAAAATTTGTTCTTTTTTTTTTTTTTTAATGCAGGTAGGAAAAGACATTTTGGAAAAAATGTGTTTAGTCTGTGACTTTTGACCCAAGTCCATACTCTGCTTTGTGCTAGTAGCACTCATTCAACTTTTGTTCCTAAATACTACATAGTTCAATCTCCGGTGCCACAAAACAAAACAAAACAAAACAATACTACAGAATAGCAAAACATACTAAAGTTCCCACTTGAAGGAAATTCTGTTTTGAACAGGGTGAGGGGACAAGATTTTTGGCTGCTAATTCTTGGGAGATAGCTAACTGTGATATTCTAGCTCTTTTTGCTCTAGACTCTGAAACCAAAGAGGGCTCTGATAATATTTTTAACAGACTCGATATTTATGTTGCATTTCAAAGCTATAACTCTATCATGCAGCAAGCTCAGCCCTAGGCTGTATCCTGTTGTATCATAGGAAGTAATCTCTGAAGCGAGGCTTCTCTGAAAGAGCTGTGTCACTGAATATTCATTTCCCCTCTTTCTCTCATGGGAATAGTGCACCCCAAATTTATCTGGGTACCTGGCCACTCAGATAATGTATGTCTCAGCCACTCTTGACATATAGTTACATATTTGCTTCATGATA
Source organism: Cuniculus paca (assembly GCA_004365215.1). Lineage (NCBI taxonomy): Eukaryota > Metazoa > Chordata > Mammalia > Rodentia > Cuniculidae > Cuniculus > Cuniculus paca. The sequence goes on from RJWT010014967.1 coordinate 20,140, forward strand.
TAAGCAGACATCAAGTGTGTAACTTTTGGTGAATGTCCTTACAGGAAGAGGGATGATTTTCCTCCCATCGTTCTCTGTCCCACACAACTCCTGCTCCCTGGATGGAGGACATGATGTGAGCCATGTGGACCATGACAGAGCAACAAGCCAATATCCTGGATCCTGGGGTAGACGTGTAGAGCCAAGTTGCCATACCAGCTCTAGACCACACCCCCCCACAGTGCTATGCGAGGAAGTAGTAAACCTTTATCTTGGATACCACTTTAGTTTACGGAGTGGTTATACCCACTCAAACTTATAACCCAACTACACTCTGGGAATTTTTAGAAGGATCATTATATCAGCATGACTGATCTATTTTAGTTTAGAATTTCAGGATTCAGGATTCAAAATGGGCCTGGAATATGTCGACAATTCCCATAAAGTCTGAGTATAAATAAGTGGCTACAGGGGCTGCCATAATAGAAGCGACCCAAACCCATTTCTGATTTTCTAAAATCTTAGACCTAACCTACCTACTTGTAAAAGGCTACAAACTCAACTCTGAGGCATTGAGCCTGACTTCAGCTTTTTTGGGAC